>VZRQ01004164.1:1711080-1745843 GCA_013397975.1 Machaerirhynchus nigripectus | reverse complement strand
GAGCGGCTCTAACTCGCCTCCTCGCTCGGATGGCCCCCCGGAGCCGCGGGCGAATGGAGCCGAGCTACGTCGTGGGTATCTGCTGCCTGGTGCTGCTGGAGCCGGGCCGGGTGTGGAGCGGCGAGCCCAGCACCGGGGGACCCGGGGAGAGCAGGAACAGCAGCCAGGCACCGCCGCCGGAGACCACGGTCCCCGCGCCCACCGGAGAGGCACCAGCGGGGGGGGACCGCTGCCGCGGGTACTACGACGTGATGGGGCAGTGGGACCCGCCGTTCAACTGCAACGCCGGCATCTACCAGTACTGCTGCGGGACCTGCGGGTACCGCTTCTGCTGCCAGTTCAAGCCCGGGCGGCTGGACCAGAGTGGCTGCTCCAACTACGACACCCCCAACTGGGTCAACACGGGCCAGCCGCCTGCCCGGGTGGACGAGACCCCCGAGGACCCCACTCGTGACAAGACCAACATGATCGTCTACATCATCTGCGGCGTGGTGGCCATCATGGTGCTGGTGGGCATCTTCACCAAGCTGGGCCTGGAGAAGGCACAGGGTCCCCAGACAGAGATGACCGTCTCCAGGTAAAGGGGTCCGGTCCCCCCTCCTTCCCCGCTTCATCTCCCCATGGGCAGCAGCTCGTGTTCCTAGCCCAATGCATAGACTGAGCCATAGCTTCACCTTGGGACTGCCAAGAGGGTGAGGTGATCCCTAAAATCCCTGTACCAGCATGCTGAGACAGCAGGGGGTGGGCTGGCTGCAGCCCACCAACCTGTCCTGGTAGGGAGGGCTGGCAGCCAGGACAGCCTCCACGAGAAGGGGTGGTTGTACACCCATTTCCTCTCAAAATGACCTGCTCTGTGTCTTGAGGAGGCATGTCCCTGGCTCAGGAGTGCCAACCCACCAGCCACTGGGGTGGATGATATGTGGGCTATAGGATGTGGCTTTACCCCCACAACAAATCTGTGGTTCCCAATGTCCCAGGAAGGTGAGACCGGGTCTGACTATGTGTGGGGTGATTCTGGACTGCAGTCCCTTTGGTCTCAGCCTTGCTGGCAGTGCTGGGGGAGAGGAGATGGCGATGACAGTTCTACCGCGGCAGCTGCACCAGCTCCGTGTGCATGTGTGCACACGTGTGCATATGCGTGTGTGTGCGCATGCATGGGTGTGCCCTGGTGTCTGCTCTGTGCACCAGCGTGGGACACCGCCTTTGCAGGGGGCATCCACACTCTTACACCCCCTGGAGCCCACACTCCAGTGGAAAGTTGGGCAGCTTCTTCCTGGAGCCCATGCCCTGTGGCTTTGCAGCCCACTCCTGGGGCTGAGCACAGGGCTGGCAGGGGGAAGGTCAAGGTGTCAGACACCCTTTGGCACAGGACACCCCCTGCATCTCCCCCAACTGCTGTGCTGCTGCTGTGGTTGTCAGTGCATCTTCCCCTCTCCCTCCTGCTGCCAGTACATGCTTCTCTCCCCATTTTGGGGCTCTACTTTGCATCTTCCCAGTGAGGACAACAAACCTGGAGAGAAACCCCTATTCATGCCATTCTGTTAAGGGATTTTAGCTTTTAAAAAAAGAAAAAGCAGGGCTGGTGGAAATTATTTCTTTGGGATGATCAGGCAGCAGTCCTCATTGCAACCCCCAGCACCAACACACTCTCACCTTCCCCTGGGCACCCTTTTCCCCCTGCCCGTTTGGGACTTGGGCAGCCGCTGGGTGCTGCGCCCCACATCCAGACCCACCCTACTTCTTGCACCCACCCGGAGGAGCAGAGGCTGACCACCCCTGGTTGGAGGAGGGTCATACTGAGGCATGGAGGAGGGTCACAGGACCCTCCTGAGACACAAGAGGCAGTTTTGGGGGTATCCATGCTGTGCCCCACCTTGGCAGGGAGCCTGGCTGTGTGCTGCTATGTGCCCGCGCCTCCCCCCACGTTGCCTGAGGAAGTGCTGGCACCTTGACAGGATCAATACGGCCTCCGCCAGCCTCCTGACTCCCCTTCCACTCGCCTGCCGCCGTGTCTTTTTTTGGTCATCCCTCCCACCTCCTGGGAAGGAGATACTGTGCTCGGGGAGGGGTCAGACCCTGGGACACCCAGGCCCTTGTCCTCATCCCCTGCCATTGGGTACTGCCTTCTCCCATCACCAGATGCTGGTGGGACTGCTGCCGCTCACCAGGGGCTGTTTTCTGTGGGTAGCCTCAATGCTGTGCTGCCGGAGCCATGTGTTTCCCCTTGTCCCCCCCTCCCTCTCACTCATGCAAGCCTGAATTTTCTCAGTGAGTTTGGAGAGATAGGTGCCTGTTCTCCCTTAAGCCACAGATCTTTGGGGAACTAGCATACAGATCAGGAGAAGGCAAGTTTTCCTCGTCCACCTTTTAGGGACAAAATCAGAAGGGCACCTCCATCACTGCGTAAGTCAGTCTTGCCCTCCTCTGTGCCGTGTCCTTCTGTGCAAGCTGTGAGCAGCTCTGGTTCCACAGGGATGGTGACTGGCAAGCCCTGGCAGGGCAGGAGTGGTGCATCAGGTGGAGAGACCCCAGGCACCAGGCAAGGCACCAGGCTGACATGACTTCCTGGGTGCTGGGCGGATGGAGACAGTGCTAAAGGCCGTGTACATGGCATCAGCATCCAAAAAGGGATGCTGTCACCTCCATTCCACTGTGCCTGGGCAGCTGGGGGAATATGTTTCGTCTTGGTGCCTCTGAGACAGCAGGGCTATTTCTGCGTGCCTTATCACTGTACCCACACATGGCCCCAGGCATGGGCAGTGCCACCTCGCCTCTCTCTCAGTGTCTCAGGTAGGAGCCTCTCATTTGCTCCTTGGGCACCGCATCATGGCCTTGGGCCAGCTCCCTGTTGCATGGTCGTCTTAGTTTCCATTCCTATTCCTCCCTCCTGCCGGGGTTTTTCCGCTCCTGGGGAGCACTTTGTGCTGCCCTGGACAGCTCCCACCACTGCTGCTTGCAGGTTTCTTGCTTGGGGGGTAAGGTCAACCACTTCTTCACCTCCAGATGTTGTTTGTCATGGTTCTGGTCCTGGTCCAAACTCAAGAAAAGTGACCAGGTACAAAAAGTCCATTAGCTCCTCCCTGATGGAGACACCTGAGTCCATGTCCAGCTTGTCCAGAGACCCCCACACCTTGGCTGCCACCAACATATCTTTGTCTCCTCACAGATTTGGCTGCTGGTCCACCCAGGGAAGTGGGTGCTCAAGCGACTGCAGCTACCTGGTTTGTCCTCCCGTCCTCATCCGCCTTCCTCCTGCAGGGCCTTATGGCAGCTCCCGCAATCCCCTCTCCTTCCTGCTCGGCTCATGCTTGGCATCTGTCCCCGGCACTCGCTTAGCCTGGCCAAACCCTGCGTTGAGTCAGGAACACCTGCCCGTGTTTTTCTTCAGTCCCCGGATCTCCGAGGACATTGGGTCCTTGGGGGCCTCCAGGAGCTGTCTGTGCCCATTACATTGAGAGCAAGCACCTGCCCCAGACCTCTCCCAGAAAACCTGGGTGGGAATTGCAAATTTATAGCTGGTGTGAACAACCCTATGGGAAGAACTGGGCAAGGAGCAGCCTGCTAGGGAGTAGCAGGGATTCTGGAGAGGGGCAAAACAGCTACCAGGAGCAGGTGCCCTGGAGGCTGCAGTAGGTGAGTGCTCAGTGTCGGCTTTTCATTCCCTCGGTCTCCCCATGCTATTTGGGTTCCCAAGATTTGGCCCCACTGTGCATCCAGCTGTGCTGAATGTTTCTCTGGCAATGCTCACGTCTGGGGTCATGCCTGCAGTCGATGTCCATGGTAGCAGGTAGTGGTGAAGACCTATAAAAAGTGTTGGCAGGCAGCATGGTGTACTATCACATGCTGCTCTGGCTCTCTGGGGGACGAAAAGGGATCCAGCTCCATGAGGGAAGGAGACCTGGAGGTCTGTCCCTAAACTGAATGTAACGTTTGGGGAGGCTCATTTCCACTTTGCCCAAGCTCCAATACCCACCACAGGCTTGGTGATTTTGCAAAGACTCCAGTTTTTTTTTGGCTTTGATAACCCCACGCCTTCCTGAGCATCCCTGAGGGTACCAGCCCCACGAGGCAGGTGTCCCACAGTGCCCGTGCTGCTCAGTTGTGTGGATGGGCACCCCTGCCCTGAGCAGACGCACTGTAAGCTGTGGGAAATACCTCCCTTGGGAGGTGAAGAGGATGCTCTCACTGGGCACAGAGCTGGTGTGACCAGCCGGGATGCCCACCCGTGGCTGCAGTGTACTCTGTGCCTCCTGCAATGCAGCGCCTCTGCTCCAAACCTCATCACCCCGCTCATCCAGTGGCTGCCACCTTCTGTGTCCCCTCCAAGGGTTCACTCCAGCTCACAGCAATGTCATTTCACCCCATAAGTCCATCATCTCTCCTCCCTTCTGGAGGCTGTGCTCCTGTCTCCTCCCACTGCTCCCTGCCCCCTTGCCAGGACTTGCAGCCTCTCTCCTGCTGGGCTTGCCAGGTATGGGGCTTGGGCCTCCCAAAAGTGAGTCAGCCCCTGGGCTGGGTGGCTGTGCCAGGTCAGCGTCCTGCTCCCACACAGGCACATCCCTTGGGGATGGATCAGGAACACTGAGTGATTCATGCACGGCTTCTACCGTGAAGCTCTCTTGGCCTCCTTCATTATTCTCCTGGATCTGCCTCTGTGGTTGGTCTTAGGTCTGGAACTAGGCTGGTTTGGGGCATCTTGGTTGCACCCTTTAGCAGAACTAGGCTTGCCATGGAGGTGGCTGCACGCCCACCCAGTTGACACTGTGCTCAGTCAAGCTGGGTGGCAAGCTACCTTCACACGTGGCCTCGTACTCTGCATCCATGGCTAGAGTGTGGGTGGAGGCCTCAGTAGTACCATTCATCAGGACTTTTTGCAAATGAGCAGTGCAGGTCTAAAGCTACATCTGCTCACCGTTCCCTTCCTCCATCTGCACTCCAGATCCATTCTTGTGCTGCAGACCACCAGGTGGTTTCACCCTGCCCAGCCACAGGACCAGACTCATAAAACCCCCAAGGTGATGTTCAGTGAGACAACAGCTCCTCCATAGTGTCACCCTCCATGTCCACCTTCCCCACACTGCACCACCTGGGGATGAGCCAGAGAAGGGGTGCAGCCCCTGAGATTCCTACAGGCAGCCCTGGCCAGTGGTACTGCTCATGATGGAAGGGAGGGGTGAATCCAAGTGTTGCTGGTGCTGGGGACTCATGCACGCTTCTCAACTTAGCAAATTACCTCATTAATTGCTGCTCGAGCCATTGTTACTAATCGTTATTGTCCACATGCCCCGAGCGGTCAGCACAGAGGGCACGTTTGTGAGAAAGAGCATTGATGGATTTATATGGAGAGAAGTCATAGATAAAGGATTGCTCAAGCTTCATAAATAGACCCGAGGAAAAGAAAAAATAATTTAAAAAATAGGTCAAATCACATTGAACTTCCTGTTGAAACAAGCCTGTTTGAGCACTAGCCCTGGGGACAGGCAAGAGCAGGCAGCATCCAGCGGGGAGGGGCTGGTGAGCAGGGCACCCCAGGGAAGGTGGGAGTTGACAGGGTGGCAGCTACCCGCATTAACAGCCCACACCCATGGCCTTGGGGGACCTGCCTCCCCCTGTCCTGCCTGGGCACAGCCCACTGTCTGCCCAGGCTTGTGCCCAGAGTTTCTCTGAGGGCAGCATTCATGGCCGGAACCCCGCTTGGGTCAGTCTGCTACAGGAAGGTTCCTGAGGAGGTGCAGGGTTTGAAGAGCTGCAGGATGGAGATGCCACAGCCTCCCCAGGCAGCCTGATCAAGCATTTGACCACTCCTGCAGGAAAAAACCATTTCTTCTGTTTAAACAGTATTTCCTGTTTCTGTTTGCACCTGTCACCTCTTGTCAGCTTGATGCTGTCCTTGTTGCACCCTCCCTTTGGATACTCATGTACATTGATAGAACCCCCCAAAGCCTTCTCTTCTCTTGGCTGAACAGTCCCAGCTCTCTCAGCCTCTCTTCATATAAAAGATGTGCCAGTCCTATTGTTGTGTCCCTTCCCTGGACTCTCTCCCATACATCCATGCTTCTTGTGTACTGAGCCAGAGCCAGCACTCCAGGTGTGGCCTTCCCAGTGCCAAGCAGAGAGGAAGGATCACCTTCCTCAGACCTTCTGGCAACTCTTTGCCTAATGCAGACCAGGAGACCATTCAGCGCCTTTGTCCCAAGGGCACTCTGCTGGCTCATGGTCAACTTGGTGTCCACCAGGATCCCCAGGCTCTTTTCCGCCTAGCTGCCTTCCAGCTGGTTGGCTGCCAGGGTTTGTTCCTCACTCGTTTCAATTTTCTTGAGCTCTATCAGGGTTCTCTTGGTCCGTCTGGAGATTAAGTGATCCCAGAGGGATTGCTACCCAAAGATTCCCAAGAATGATGTGAATTTAACCCACAGGGCAAGTGACCCTTCCTTGTAGCTTTGCTCTTGCCCCTGCCCTGTGATGTTGGCTGGATCCAAACTGGGAGTGAAAAGGCACCCTCAGGGCCCCACAAGCATATGCATCCCCCAGACACATCCCCTTACTTTCTCCTTGTTCTCCCTGCTTTTCCTGGCAATTCTGTGCACTGTGTTTGCTCGGTTTTTGAGCACTCCGGTGCCATGAGCTGACACATCTACCAAGTCAGGATTATTCCCCCTGTTTCTCTCCAATTTGCATTTATGCATGTTGAGTTTAATCTGCTGTTTTATCGTCCAACCACTCGCTAACCGTCAGCTCCTGCCACAGCTCACGGTGTGCGTCTGTGAGCCAGCCAGAGCCTTCGAGGCGCGAGGCGTGCTGACAGTGAGCTGGGGATTAGTGAGCCAAAAAAAGCCCTGAGTGGACACCCCTGCATTCTTGCAGTCACGCAGGGATGGTCTCTGCAGGAGGAATGGTGTGTCTTCTCACCACGAAGCCCCACACCAGCAGGAGCATCTCATTCTGTCCTGAGACTTGCTGCCAAAGGCTGCAGTGGCACGTGGGTAGGTGCTGCTCCAGCACTGCCAATGTGCTCCCTCTGTCACTGCTGTTGTACCCCACTCTGGTACCACCAGCATTGGTGTACCTTGCTCTGGCATGGCTGGTGTGCCCCACTCTGGCACTGCCAGTGTGCCCTACTCCGGCACTGCCACTGTGACCCACTCTGGCATTGCCAGCATGCCCTGCTCCGGCACCACCGTTGTGCTCCACTCTGGCACATCCAGTGGGTCCTGCTCTGGCACTGCCAGCACGCCTCACTCTGGCATTGCCAGCGCGCCGAGGTGGGACTGCAGCATCTCTGTCCATGAATGTTAAACGAAATAGGGCTCTGTCTTATGTAATGGTCTTTAATGTTTAATGCTGTTACTTACAAGGAGGGTGTTATGCACAGACAGCGCCTGTGCTGGAGGCTGCCACTAGTTTATTTCCTTCCCCGAAGGAGCGCAAGTGGCCTCTCTAATCCCTTCCTTGGGGGTCTTCTCTGTTTTGAGGGGACTCGAGGTATTGCCTCCTCTCCCGTTCCACCAGGCTCTCGCTCCAGGGGAGCATCCCAGAGGTGTGTCTCCAGCTTCCATCAGATCAGTTTCTTCTGTCTCAGTTCACCGTGCCCTTGCAGCCTGCTCAAAGCCATGCATCTCCCTCACCATTCATTGATGCCCCTGGCTCTGGGAGGGCTCAGCCCCAGCCAGATCCCAATTAGCTGTTAGAGAGACTTGCTAGCCCCCCTGCAAAAGCTGGATTAGTAGCCTGGGTGCACTCTTTTCTCCCAGTGGCTCTTTCCTAGCCCCAGGCTGCCTGGCTCTGCCTTGAAAGAGTGGAGGTCACTACTGGGATGCATGAGGAATCCCAGGGGAGCAGGATATTGTTCTAACAGCCCTTCACCCCCTCTCCAGGACACTGACAGATCTGCTGAAGCAGCCAGGCCACAGCCCCTCTGAGAACATGGACAGCCTCATGGGGGGTGTGCAGGTCCCGCTGGGCGAGGGGCTGGCCCGGGGGCCCCCCAGAAACAGCACAGGTAAGGCGCGGGTGTGGTGGGGAAAAATAAGCTCCCTTAAGTGAATAAAGGCAGTGGGAGGGCGCAGCCTCTGGCTGAGCCCCCACCCATCTCTACCCCTCCAGACAAGCCACCTTTGAATAACACGGTGGCCATTGCCCCCTCACTGGGGCGGCCCCACAGCCACGGCAAGCGCCTGCCGCTGGCCAGCAGCCTGGCCCTGTCAGCCCCGGACTACACTTCCTACACTACCCTCAAGGTTGGAGGTGAGTGCTGCTGCCGTGCGGGGTGGGATGGTGGCCGGGAGCATGCACCCTGTTGACCCCAAAAAACATGTGGGGAGGGGCATGGGGCTCACAAAGGGGCACAGGCAGGACACGCATCCCAGTTTCTCAATGCTCCTGGGGTGGCTGCTCACAGCAGAAACTCTGCAGCTCCTCCACCACTCCACCAGCCTGCGGTGCTGCCCAGCCAGTCAGTGCCCAGGGTCCCCCAAGGATCCACTGCACTTCCCAGTCAACCAGCACCCAGGATCCCACACAGACCTGAAGCACTGCCCATCCCATCAGAGTTCAGGATCCACATGGACACACTGCACTGCCCAGCAATCGCTTGCCCGGGATCTCCCAAAAGCACTGCCCAGCCAATTCATTCCCAATATCCCGCCCAGCCAACTAGCACCCAGAATCCCTCCTCCAGCCCCATCCCAGCCTTCTCCTCCACTGCACCCTCCCTGGTCCCCCCGTGCCAGCAGAAGGGGGTGTCCCTGGAGGGGTGACACTGCACCCCTGTCCCCACAGAGAGCGCCACCGAGGACTTCTACAGGCGGTTCGGGGGGCTGGAGCCACCCCCCGCCAGCACACTGCCCTTCCCACCCGAGACGCCGGTGCCGGCCGAGGGCTGCCCCCTGCCCAAGGCCAAAGGCCCCAAGGTCCCCGGGGGTCTGGCCTTCCCAGGGGGCTGGGAGGGGGGCCCACATCGCGGCCCCCGCCGGCCGGGCCTGGCCACCCTGCGCCCTGAGGGGCCCCCCGAGGCCTTCGGCCCCTCCCCCTCGCTGTACGGGCAGCACTCCCGGCACCTCGCCACCAACAGCAAGACCGAGGTCACCGTGTGACGGCCAGTGCCACCGGGGACCGGGGCTGCCCCTTCACACGGGAGTTGCTGCCATCGAGGGCAGCCCACCGGAGGAGAGCATCACAGGACCTACACAAACTGCGACGCTGGCCAGAGCGGGAGAGGCGCCGTCCTTCCTGGCCCCAGGGATGGGCACTGCCAGCTGCACTTCACCATCGAGGAGGCACTGGGGACTCATCCGGGCAACAAGTTTCAGGCGTTCTCAGCCCACGCCCGGAAGAGGCTGAGATGGGGGCACACTGGCAGAGCAGTACCCTGCTCAGGGGACGGGGGCCAATGCTGGAGAGACTGGGAACAGATCCTGCTGGGGCCACGCACCCCCACCTGGCTTCTCTCTTTAGGTGCGGGAGGGCCAATTGACTCAAAGCACCACCCCTATGCTGCCAGCAAAGGCCCGAGCAGCCCCTTTCCCTCCCCAGCCTCCTCCCTTCCCCACTGCCCCAGCCTCCACCTTGTCAATAAATAACACATTAAACTGTATGGCCTTGGTATGAATTGGCTGGGGAACTTCACACTGCTCACAAAACCTTTCCCAGGGGCAAGCAGGGTGCAAAGCCCGCTTCCCTATAGGGCCTGGGGAACCCCCCGCGATGGGGGACATGGTGGGAACACAGCTTCCAGGGCCAACTGCAAAACCCTTCAAGCAACTGCACGAAAAACAGATCTCCTCTGCCTGAAGTTTAATGGTTCTGACAGCTTTACCAGGGGGAGCAGAGAAACAGAGATGGAGCGAAAGGACATTGTTCTAAAGCAAGGTCAGGTAACAAGCCTTCTTCCCATAGAGAAGCTCCTAAAATTGCAGGCTTCTGGCCCAGCTCCACCTTGCTTGGCTCTGCCCAAGCCATCATCCTCTTGAGTTGCTTCCAGAGGAGCATGGAGACACACTTGCTCCACACCAAGGGGCTCTTTCATTGCAAGCTGTACAGTTCTGTTCTCCGGGTTATCCAGACAAAGGACTGACAGCTTCCCGCGGTGCCTGTGAAGTTTTATGTCTCTTAAGGACTTTTCAAACTCACCTTTGCTTAAGAGCAGCTGCTGGGTGGGATGAATAGGGCTAAGAGAAAGAGGGCAGGTGGGAGGTGGTGGTAACATTCATCTTTATTAGGTAACAGATGCTCAGGAGCCCTGGAACAGGGTTTTCGGACAGCAGATATGTTCCCTGGGGAACCTCCCGACCACCAGTTGCATCTCATATCACAAAGCATCCCTACTCTGAACTCCATGTGGATAAATAGACTTTTTTCACATAATCCATAGAACAATTTCCTCCCACCCACAAACCAAAAAGGTGCAGTATATACACACATATAAAAAAAGTTATAAGGACAGATGGACAGCAAATTTTTGAACAGCGTAGAAAAAACAGGGCAAAGATCCCTCGCTCTGGAGGGGGCAGAGACATACCAGCCATTCTACGACCCTCGGTGGTTCATGCTCTTCACTGCCTGGGTTTCAGCCCAACAGCCTCTCCCAGGACCTGGCCCAGCCAGTACTCCCTGCAGCCCAGCCCCCAGGACTCAGACTGCCATTAGTGACAGAGTGAAACCTCAGCATCACTGCTTTCCCAAAGCCTTACCTCCCATTTTACTAAAGCACAGAACTTCCCACGTGCCGAACGCAAACCTGGAGAAATGCAAAATATCTCAGAGGTTGCCACAGGCAAGGAGTTTCTGTATTTTAGGAAAAAAACTCTATGACAAGGAAGATAGCATGAGAGCCATGGAAGGGGAAAAAAAAAAAAAAATCAGGAAGAGGCAATGCACCCCCCAAAATAGGATCACTGGTAAGCTAGGGAACTTGGGAATGGGCAATCAAAATGTGTACAAACTCAAGAGCTGTTCTGCACGCTTAGGGTACCTGCTCAAGCCAAAGTTGCCCCCACCAGAGCATCCCTTACACTGATTAGACACACTTGAGAGCAACCTCTACCCCTCAGTGAGCTCCCCCTCCAACCACCGACTCTGGGAAGCAAGGGACTCCCCTGCCAGTAGGACAAGAAGCTCAGGCTACCAGCCATTGCAGCTGGGTGTCCACCAGCTATTCCCCAAATAAAGTGGGGGAGGGAGGTAAACACCTTCTAGTCTCCATGCTTTTGTCCACAGCTACAGACCACAATCACTGGGAACAGGCTTTGCTGGGAGACAGGTTTCTCCTGGTCCCAGTTTCCATCTTCTTGAAGCCAGGCAACTTCAGGACTAGCATTACCTGTCTTCAATTACTGTAGCACATGAAATGGCCCTCCCAGATGCCTAAAGACCCTGTGCAAAGGGAAACCACAAGCCCCTACCTTTCTCCTCTCATTTTGAAGGAGCTCATGCCTCTCTGCAAGAGCTGGATACATGTAAAAGCTTCTTGCAAAACAGTCCAAGTTTGCAGGAGTTGGGCAGTACAGGCTTGACCGGGACAGGATGGGTTTGGATGGCTGCCTGTATCTAAATGCTTCAAGCTGCCAACGTGGAGAACATGCCGGCTGTACACATCGCTGAAACAGCGATGCCCACTTGCCAAAGGCTGGTGTCCACATATGCACATGTGAGAGGGCACTCTGCACTTCTTTGGAGAGATGCAACAGGAAAGGCAGAGAGAAAGAGGGCAAACCGTTCCCTCCCTGTCCCAAATCCACCTCCTACTCCTGGAAAGTCACAGGCAATTCAACACTTGCAAGTCAAATTGCTCGGAATAGCAACAGTAACAAAGCTGGGAGACTTGCACCCTGAACCATTGCCTCCCAAATTCTGCAGGAGCTGTGGAGCAGTTGGAGAAGGTAAGAAGAAACACCTGAAGACAAGTTCTGGGACTGGGAGTTGAGTAAAATTAAAAAAACTGTTTCTAAAAATTGTTTCTGCATCAACAAAAAGGCACCAGAGAAGCATTCACCCTTCATGCCAAGTGCAGGGCACAGCACGTCCACCTCTGCTGCCACCCAGCACCAGATGACCCGGTATGCCAAGGTCTTCTACCAGGATCTGCTTGTTGCAGGCTGCTACAAACCCAACCCCTGCTGAAAACCGGAGGCAGCTATCACAGGAAAAGACGCATGAAGCAGAAGGGAAGGGAAATCTGCTGCATTGTTCCCCATGTTTTTGTAAAGCCACAAACACTCCTATAAAAAAACCTGTATAAAAACTGTAGAGAAATTTTCCAGGCAGTACTGGCCCCAAGCGATACTCCCAGAGCACCTAGGTAAGTCGGGTCTTGGGGGCTTCAGGTTCCTGACACACAACTCAAGGAAAAGCTGGTGCCTTCCCCTTTCTTTTGGGAACAGCCTCAGGCCCCAGCAGCCCCATGGGACAAGGCTTGAACAGATCCTCTGCCCTCCCCAGAGATTTCTTTCTGCAGAGGTGTTTGGAAAGGGAACAAAATACCCCTGAGGACAGACACGGGATGTGCCACTTCTCTATGCCGTGGGCTTGTGGGCTTCTCTCCCAAGTAGGGACGGGTGATTTGTGTCGGGGCAGCGCTTCTCAACAGCCCCAGGCATAGTGACAAAAACCACAACTAGACATATTCCTGCTGCAGTGCCTGAGAACAAGCAAGGAGGCTAGTAAAGCTAAACCTGGGGCAAGTTTAGAAAAAAAAATCAAATCCAAACCCCTCCCTCCCTCCCTCTCCCACCCCATCACGATCCCACCAGCACAGCCCTAACCTAGCACTTTTTCTAAGCTCCAGAAGGGAAGTCCAGGCTGGTGCTCAACCAGGCTGCCTTTGCACAAAGGGACCCCATGCCAGCGTTAGGAGGCAGCGATGGCCGTGCCCCCACTGAGCTTGACGATCATCTGCTGGCAGTCGTTGCAGGAGCGCTTGTCCCCCACTTTCTCCAGGGTGCGGGCGGCCTCGGCCAGCAGCACCGCTCGCTGGCCCGGCGAGGACAGGAAGGACAGGGGGAGATGGCGACAGGCCAACAGGATGGCTGTGGCTCGCTCCCTTTGCCCCGGCAACGTGTCCAGTTCACCTATGGGCAAACAGGAAAGAGAGAAAACTCACAACAGAGCTACCACCTGCAGGACAAAACCCCACCACACAGGCCCTCGACTGCCACCACTGAGCACAGGCTTCTGTGGCTGGCATCCCCTGGCTGAGCCAAGAGGTGGGGGCACCCTGGGGGCCTTTAGGCTAGCAGAGGAGAACACTGAGCTAGTCAGGTAGGAACTGTCAGTCCTGTCTTCTACAGAGACAGTTCCTTTCAGTACACTTCCTAGGGCTCATCCCAACACTGGCATGCATTTTTGCCCATTCCCTTACATCCTTCATCTTTTGGCTCTTCCCTTTAGAATTCCCAGCTTCCGCCTTTGCACTGACTGCTACAAACCCCAGACTGCCAAGTTTTGTGCACGTGTAGCTTCATGAAGGCAAATATTTTCCAGCCTGTTCGCCAACACCTCCAGCCCAGGGCTGGCAGCTCACGTTAGCTGGCTTGTAGAGAACATGGCAGAAGCATTGCCTTGAGCCACCATTATCCTGACACAGCAGAAGACACTGCAGGTTGTATCTATACCCCCACACCTTGCCCAAGGGCTGTCCCCTCCCAGCCCCACCGGCAGTGGGTCACTGCCTGGGCCCCAGGGCTGACCTTGTTTGCTGCTCTGGGGCGTGCGCCGCCTCAAGCTGTGCTCCAGCAGCTGGTGGGTGCGGGTAGGGCTGGCACCCGCCATCAGGCGCACCGTGGCCTCGTGGAGGAAGACCTGGAAGGGAAGGTAGGATGGAAAATAAGAGGTGGGCTGGCACAGGGACAATGCTGTGGCTGAACTTCTGTCATCCTCCAGCCACCGCATTTCAAGAGTGGAGCACTGACACCTTGATAAAAACAGAGACCCATTTCCACGCTCCTCCCTCATCTTTCCACCTGCTTCTGGGGAATTTGCAGGTCAGGGCAACCATGAGGAGGGGAAAAAAAAAATTGACACCTAACTGTGAGTGGCCTGGAAAGGGGGAGGATTGAGAGCAGGGAATAAGGTAGTAAAATTGAAGAGCAAACTTTGGCACTGTGGTCCAGGCAGGATTCTCAACCTAGGCTGCTAGTGCAGTGCTTCGATAACAGCATCAAACTTTGAAATCCAGAGTTTGGACAACACCACGACAACTCTCATGTCCAAGTATTAGACTATACTTCCTCTACAGTGGCTTAAAACTAGATAACTGAATAGAAGGGGGAAAATGCTCAGAAAAGCACCTGGGGATCTACAGATGCAGAAGGCATCTGACCCTCTAGCTACTCAGCAGAGCCAGCACGGCTGAGGAAGCTTCCTTCCACACTCCCCAGTGGGACAGACCCAGTCTGAATAGACCTTAATAGACAGGATGCCATGGTATTTGGCAATACAAATGTGCTGATGGTTTTCTATGCAGACACTAAAGTGGATACTTCCCCACGTGCACTGAACTCTTATGGGAGCCTCCCTCATCACCCAGCAACAGAAAGTATGGAGGCTGGTAGTGGAAGACCACCCCACCCGAAGTGTCCAAACCACTCAAGCCCACATGCACCCTATGTTTCCAAGGGCAGCAGCTTCCCCTCACCCTTGGGAAGGGCTATAGGTAAGCTGGAGGTGGATTGGGCCAGGGAGGTGAGCCATCACCTTGCGGTAGGCGGGTCTGAAGCTGTGTGCCAGCTTGCGCAGGCTGCCGAGGTCGCGCTGGAAGCCCGTCAGCTCGGGGGCCGAGGCGTGGTAGGTCTCACCCAGCGCCTGGCTGGCGTTCGCCTGCTTCTGCCACAGGCTGGTGCGGAGGGAGAGCAGCAAGTCACAGGCCAGCAGCTGGATCATCTGCAAGAGCCGAGGTGCCCGGACACACACGCTTAGTAACACACAGCACTGGGCAAGGAACAAGCTCCACGGCTGCTGACACAGCCCTTGGGAAGGCAGTCACAGCACCTCCTGCCCACCTGGGGGGCTCCCCTGCCCTCCCCACTGTGTCACCCCACCACAATGCACCAAAGGGAGCAGGCCTTTGCCTTGTACCCGAGTGGCATCTCTCAACCAAGAGGTCAAGAAAACAGGTGCCAGGGGCACACTGCATCAATGTTACACGCCCTTGCCAGCACCTTTCATGGGATCAATGCTAACGAGTTCAAACGGATCCCACGGAAACACAGCCTTCTGCAAAGGCTTTCCTGCCCAAACGGTGACGCTAACTAGTGGGAAACAGCAAAGACAGCCTTGCTACCTGCAGGGAAAATAGAGGCAGTCTTGGCACAGCCGACAGCGGCTGCCAAACCCCTTTTCCCCATCTACTGCTGCCCCCTAGCACCGCTCCCGGCTCTGGGAGGGCTCTCTGCCTGTGCTGCTGAACGGAGAGTGCCTCTGTACTGCACTGCAGAAACATTGCACAGTCACTGCCACAACATGCAATGCAACTACAATGCACTACAGCTGCCACCCAGCAACGACGAAAGGGACCAGAACCACGTCCCATATGCCATGGAGGGAAGCTCCAGCTTTACGTAATCCTGGAAAGAAGAGAAACAAGCCCCACACAAACTCGGGAGTAGCACAGCATAGTCACACTTCTGTGTCAGAGGATTCAAACACTCATGAGTGTGGCCTGAAACAGAGCAGGCTCGACTTAGTGATGTCCTGTTTCACAGGTATCACCAACCTGTAAAACCACCACCAACTTGGAGGAGAGAGACCGATACTTTCCATCTATGCAGGACCAAATTCAAACTGGTTAAAGCATCAGGAAGGGGTGACAGCTACTGGCACAAGAGGAGTGAGAGCTGAGATCGTGTCTGGAGACACGACACCCTACTTGTGGCTCTGCTCCCCCATACAGCAGAAACAGAACAATGGCAATGCCCTTTGCAAGGATAGGGAAGAAGTCTCCCCTCTATTCCCATGACACAGAGTGAATGGAGAATGCAGCTACAATAGGGAACTGACACACCTGCAGCAAGACCAACCTTACAACCAAGACAGACCATGTGTTATCCTGGGCTTATAATGCTTACATTGTTGAGGACAGTGCTGGACGTGCCACTGCTCATGTTGAGGCTGTTCCACAAGTGACTGCTGGCCCTCTCACAGTGACCCAGGGAGCTCTGCTGTCCATCTGCCTTCCCAGATAGAGAGGCCTGCATGGCTTTACACGTGTAGAAAGTGGCTTTCACCAGGGCATTCCTGAAAGAGAGAGTAGGCTGCTTTCAAGCAATACCATGTCATGCTGCCACAGCATCAGCTTTCACTCTCCCACCTTCAAGAGATATCATCATTCCTTAGACAGAAAAAAGACAGCAAATGTTCCTCACCTACACAGACCGCACAGAGAAATGAGAGGGAGCTGGCAAAGATTCTTTAGTGCAAAAGAACAGAGATAGTGACACCATCCTTTCCATCATCATGTGCGTTTTGTTTGATTTTGGAAGGTGGGAGACTGTGCAACTAGAACAAAGCCAAAAGACATCCTGAAAGAAGCAACTACGACTATGACTTCCAGTCCACAGCTTTACTATCAGTCTGCAAGCCCTGACCTACACACGAACTGCTGAGCACACTGGCAATAGCAGAGCACAAGAGACATGCAGCTCCACAGCACAGGTAGGTGTGATCCTACAGGACAGCATTAGGGGAAGGAGTCACCCCTGTTTAGAAGGAGCAGGAGGTTGAAAAGTGTATGAAGCCTACGCACTCTGACATCTCCAGGGATTTTGGCATGCGCTCCACTTCTGCAAAATGTGACCTCACAGCTGCATCATCCCCCCTGAGCCAGGCGATTGCCATGGCCACAGCTGCTGACCACCACCGGCACACCACGTCGGGACCTGCAAAACAGAACCATCAGCTGCAGCCCAGGAGAGCACACCCGGCTCCCTCACGCTTGGAGAAGAGGACAGGTATCACAGGCCCTTGCCAGCGCCTTCTGCTGGGATTGATGCTAATGAGCCCAAACTGATCCACGGGAACTCAGCCATCCATGTGAACACCGAATGTGCTGCAAGAACACAAAGGAACTTGGCAGCATGCAAACACCCTACATCTGACTGCAAGTAGTTTTGGATGGCATGTTTGTATCTTGTCAACAAGAACTTACCCCACCAACTTGTCTAGAAATCTGCTGACTTCCTTCCTGACAATGATCTCCACTTACCACCCCAAAATAACAACTCCACTCATGATTGGCACTAATCACCATCAAGACAGTACATCAGGTTCCCTATATAATTTCCCTCATTATTTAACATCCCCTCAAAAACTTCCCAAAGCCTTCTTAGGGCCAAAGGACACGCTCTGCTACTCTAACCCGCTTTTCAGTTCCATGCCAATACTGACCTAAACACAGACTTCCTTTTAAAAAAATAATTACTTCGTTTTCCTTCTATGTTTGCTCCATATATTTTAGGTACAGCGCAGTTAGTCCGTGTCTAAAGCTGCACCAGCATCCCAGTGAGCTGCCAGGTGCTGTCTGTACCAACACCAAGCAAGACAAATACACCAGCAGCCTGCTACCAACCCAGCCCAGATGAGCCCGTGGCTCAGAGGGATTCTACAGCCCTTGTTGTCCCACTAAATATACACCAAGGGACCAAAACAAGCACCTCCCAATATATGCCCAGAGCTTGCTTAGAGCAGAGGCTGCAGGTCTCTGAAGATTGAAGAATATATCTGACAGCTACTGTGAAAGCGGGGGCAATGCAGTTCAATAGGTAATTAAGTGGAAAAAAACCCTTCCTGTACTTCAACTGTAACGCTGCTGTGTTTGTTTATACGCTCCACCCTTCCTCTCGCTTTGCATTGCCAGGAGCAAGCTCTCAGGTGAGGGCACAGGGTTCAGATTGGAAATAAAATATTGCCCAACAATACAAATAGCAGCAGCCCCAGCTGGGCACTCAGCATTACAACACAGAGCCAAATTTACAAGCCTTCTTAATCACTCTCTTCCAGTCTGAGCTGTGGTGCCACACTGGCACGCAATCAGGCCTCACTGCGAGCACTGCATTTATCCTTGACTGGAGTTTGAGAGGTGGTAGGGAGAGGGAATTTGTATTGGCAGTAGATCCTGCAGCTTAAAGAGCTTCAGTTCTGCCAGACTTACCCAGGGCAGACTTGAGTACAGAATTGCTGGAAAAGGGTGGGGCCCCACTTCCCATCGAGTCCAAGAAAGAGTTGAGCAATTTCAGGTACTCCATGGCACCCGAGAATTCACTGAAACAAGAAGCAAGGCAGACCTTTGCTATGCCATCAAACAGAAGATACCAAGGCACTCCTTGTTCACAAGTCATGTTTAAACAGTGCTGACCTATTAAGCCCACAGAAAATTCAAGCTCTACAAGTAACACAACAATGCTGGACTGAAGAGACCGCCTCGAGAGTAGAAGTGCAGAGCGATGCTCCGAAAGGAGCAGCCTCACATCTCCCCTTTCATGACCACCAGCACAGAACTAGATTTAACCTCAAGTCTCACCTCAAACATAGTTACAAGTTGATTACAGGCTCCTTTTCAATCACTGCCTCCAAAAGAGGCTGAACTACACTTCTCTGATTATTTGCATATATGCAAATATGTATGAATGGAAGTGATAGCATGCTCACAGCACTGGTCAGAGAAAACAGCATATGCAGCAATGACCTAATTTACTGGGACATGCTACAGACGAAGATCTTGAGCTCCCACCCCTAGAAGGGGACAAAAAAGTTTGCTATTTTACTAAAGCTAGTCCTTCCCATGAGGAGACAGGACTCCCACAAGTATAGTGACAATCCACCTCCCTTATACAAATCCTGCTACCTTCTCTCATCAACAGCACCATCTGATCACAAGCAATTACACCAAACTGCTGCTTCTCTACTAGGAAACAGACATAAGATTGGAAAAAAAAATATAAAGCTAGAAGGTACAGTATTTTCCTTACACAGGTAGGGAAACTGGGTTACCTTCCCATCTGAGGCTTTTACCCACACTTTCTGGGGACAGGATCCTTACCGAGCTTCCCATATATGTATGTAACATTTGCCTGGCACCAGCAAATCTGGAGATCAGCTAGAAACAGTGCTGAATTACTAGCAGAGGCTGGGGTTCTGCTTCCTATGGAGTCCAGGAGAAAGCTGGACACAGTTCAGTACAAAAAGCTACTGTTTCCCACCTATTTTCCCCTTTCATTTGGTCAAAGAGCTTAGAGACAATGACAATTTAGTTCAACATCATCTTTCCTCCTCTTGCCACACGTCTGTTTGATTCTTCACTGTGGGTAAATGTTGCACTTCAGTCAGAAGAACACTCATGCACAAAGCAGCAAGCTGCTGGGTTCACTCTCTGACATGCCAGACCTTCACGCTCTGAAAGCCCTGGACGTACATCCTGGTCTATAGAGGACGTAGGTTCACGCTAATTTTAGTGCTCCTGAACATTAAATTTTGTCTCAGCAGAGAAAGTGCCTTCCATTTAGTTGAGGAAGCAACCAGTATTACCCCAGCTAACACCAGAAATCCCCACCACACCCAGGTTCACCTTTGACTTAAGAGGTTTTAATACAAAGAGGCAGAGCTTGCTCTGCTAATAAACTGTGGTGGTCAGACTAACATTGTCATTCCAAGCCTTTAACAAGGACTAACCACTCAGTTTGCCCCACAGCGCTCGGGCAGTGGTTACGAGCTCTGCCTCAGAGCCTGCTGCTGTGGCCAGCAGTGCCCAGTGGGACATACATACTCACCACGACTCCTCCTCCTCTTGTCCTGCTACCTCTTTCCTAGTCTGAGGCTTCACAAGTGAATCCACTGCTCGCTCTAGCAGGTTCTCACAGAATGCCTGATGGACTTGTGCAATGGGATCGGCTAGAGAAGAAGGATAAACCAAGCCATTTTACTTGCATATCCTTATAGACACCTCCCAGTACACCCAGCAAGAAGAATCAAAATGCAGGAAAGAGCATGAGGAAGAATAGTAGAGGGAAAATCTTGAGGAACTACTGAAATGATTTATAAAGACTAAGTTTTTAGGTCTTTTTTATCCTTTTAATCCACTTATAAAGCTGCAGCCTTTGGCCAAAGATTCCCCAGGCACTTCAGCCTCTCAGCAAAACAGTGAGGACACTGCTCTGCAGAGTATGATAAACCTTAGTCACCCCAGAGTCACTCCTCAGACATTCAGGGCCACCTCTGGGTTCTGTTCCAGCAGAAAAAGAGACGAGCAGTACGACACAGTGCAGGATACAAAGGGAGGCAAGCCAGGCCGTGCAGGCTGAGGAGATGTCTCAGCTCCTCATGCCCTCTCACCCATCAGAACCACAAGCAAGGTGGGCATTAAAAAACCACACTCTCAAACCTGACACCCACTTTTGTCCCAGACAAGAGTGGAGAGACTGCCAGGCCCAAAGTGCTGGGATGCCACACACTTGGGACACGAGCGGCTCTCACCGGGATTCCTTTGCGTGCAGTACAGGCTCTCCTTCGCAGCAGACTTCACCGTCCAGCTTCGCTCCACAAAAAACTTCTGTCCCAGGGGGTGGCACAGCCAACGCAACGAGTCAGGAATGGCACTTCGCTCCGAGCTGCACAGGCTTTGAGCCTGGCTTAGAAAGTAGCTCTGGTGAAAGGAGAGGACAAGATTGAGAACAATATCTAGGGGAAGAGCAGCACCACCAAGGACAAAGATCGTATCATAATTACAGCTCCTATCGTAATTGCAGGTCATATTATAATTGTAGTGCTAGCAGATGCCCTCTTCAAGATACAGCAATGCCAGCTTCCAGGCTTTCCTAGATCTCTCCTTGAGGGTGTGATTGAGGAAGATACGACAACTCACCGCTAGGAAGCCAAGCTTGCCTCCACAGCGGGTTTTCAAGCCAACTGCAGCTGTCAGGTGGATTTCTGCCATTGTGCTCGGTGGGATTTTTTCTTCTGCACACTCAGCCAGATTCACAGCACACAATGCCATGTGCAAGCCCGAGTAAGCTGAGCTGGAGGGAAGTTTACCTGTACCAGGAGGAGAAGGAAAAGTGTTGATTTTTAATCAGAAGTACCAGCTACTAAATACTACCATAAGTTGCAGGGCTGCTATCCTAAAGAAACAACAAAAACCTGTTGACATGAGAAGCTCACACTGCAGTTGCTTCAGCTGTTCTTACAGAGCTCTTTTATTGCACGAACCTGTTGTGTTTTAGTAAGTGGCTCCTAAAATTTGTCAGGCTAATTTCTAACAGCAGCCCTCCCAGAGGAGAGAGGCTCTAGTGCTCTCCCTGTATGCTCCAGGGTCAGCTCTGAGTCTCCTCGTTTGGGACAACCAGACAGCAGATCTGCCACCTCTGCTCCCACCTGTTATGTGGAGCTGATGGAGCTTGTGATACGCTAGGGCTGCATCCCGAGCGCTGGTCTTGGCCTCATCCTCGAATCCTGCAGTGGCCTCCCTAGCCCGCCACTGATGAGACGTCCTCTTCAGCAACCACCGCACCAGCGCCAGCTTCTGCAGGCTATAGCGGATCACATTCCAGGACAGGCTGCAGGCCAAGTCCAGGCGGGAAGCTGGCAGTGCTCGTCCGAGTACCGACAGGCAAGTCTGCAGGTTTGACGCAGCTGCAGCAAAATCACCCTGCAAATAACACAACGCAAGGTTCAGCGACAAAAATCACTATCAGAGGCACTTTGGGACCTCCTTGGCACTGGGAGCAAGACAAACTGATGTGCAAGTCAGGACAAGATCTGTAGCAGAGGGACATCAACACAGAAACTGAAAACGTAACAGCAGTCTACACCCGCCTGAAATCTGGCCCTACCCATACTTTCCACACATGGTTCTCATCCTGCACAGCCTGTGAGACACATCAGCACCAGGTGAAAAGAGCTCCCTGCTTTCTCAAACACCATGGAAATTTCAGGGTTCCCCATATCAAAAGCCAAATATTTCCTCAACAATAAAGAGGATTTCCAAGAGGCTGGAGGACAGCAGACAGACAGACAGAGCAGAGGCCAAATTCTGGACAAAAGCCAAGATACAAGTTGCTGTCAAAAACTGATACAAGATGCAGTAGCTAGGAACAAGGACAGAAGCTAGGAGCCTCTTCCACTGCTTTCATGCCTCATTAACTTAGGCTGAGGAGGACAGCAATCTGCTCAGAACAATCTGCTGGCAACAGCTTCTCTGAAATCAGACAGGACGATCCACTCAAGGAATACCATGCTCTTGCAAGTGCCAAGCCACTGCCTCATTGGGAAACATTCACCCACAATCCCATCTAAAAGGTGCATTTGATGCAAAACGACGAGTCAACTTTACCCGTGCCAAATCCAGGTCCGCTTGCTTGCGGTGCCTCCAGAAGGTGACTGAGGACCTCGAGTGCAGCCGGGTCACCGGCTCTCCATGCACAAGGAGCTTTATGAACACGCTCAGTACAATCACTCCATTCACAAGCCACAGGATTAGGGTGGGCATCATCCAACCGAACCAACCAGCTGCATCTGCCAGGGGCATCCCAAAAGAGAAAGTTGAAATCTAACCTGGACACCAAAAGCCTGGCAACATGATGAGCACAGACCCAGAAGGATGTCTTGCTATGCTTGCCACATGTTTTATCAGCTTTTGCAAAGACTGCAGTTCAATCAGGAAACACCTATACCAACACCTCTTTATCCAAACTCCAACCCTCAACATTCCCAACTAAATTATTATTTTTACAAGACTGATGGATAAAAAAAAATGAATCAGCACTTAGTTTTCCAAGAGTTGTCTTCTGATTTTTCTGTAAGACACACCCACAGGTACTCAATACTCCAGTATCATTTTCCAATCTTAGTTAAACTTACAGAGTGACATAGAAGAACCATATTTACCAGTCAGGGAGACAACTGCATGCCTACAGCATCCCCCACCTTCTCCTAAGCTGTACTTTTAACTATGAATTTTATGGAATGAGTGTATCAACAAGCCAGTTGCAAGACTCCATAGCAACAGTGTAGTAATACTTTATTATTAAGTGACAAAAATCGGTCAGTTACCTTAAAAACAAAGACAAAGCGAACATGCCTCAAAGATTGGTGAAGACTAATCAGTGCCGCCTCAACCTCACCATGCTGAGCCACGGCTGGTTTTATGCAAGAAGAACACTGGATGTGAACTGGAGCCATGTCCAAGCTGGCTCTCCTTCCGCGCCCTGCCCTGCATTACTGCCCCTCCCCACCCACTAAACAAAGGTCGTACAACTCCCTGAACACACAAACCCATGCTACTGAACCACACCGACCATCCACCTCGTGACAGGCAGCCGTGGCAGCTGCAGGCGGGAGACCACGTAAGGCTGGACACTTTCCATGGCCCAAACCATCCTAGCTCTTTACCTGACTCAATCGTCAGCACGTTCCTGCCGGAGCCATGGCGCACCAGGCTGTCGGACTCGGGGGTTCCTCGGGCATCCAGGAGGGATGTCAGTGGATTGAAGGAAAGGCAAAGGAATGTGAGAGCACAGAGGAGTATTCGAGAGCGATCCACCATACCAAGCGCCACAGGAGGAGAGTCAGGCTCATCCTTAACCTTGGGGGGAATAGGAATGGAGAGAAAAAGGAGAAAAAACCCAACGCTTACCATTCTGGAGCACAAGAAATGTTTACACCAAGAAAGGGGTAGGGAAGAAGGAGAAACAGAACATGTATAAATTTGCTTTTGAGCTCTAGATGAGCAAGAACTCCAGTAAAGCTTTTCCTAGCTTAGTAAAATAAGGCTGAAATATTTGAATGCCTTCAACTTCCTTCTGTGTCCAGTTATTTCAGGTATTAACTGTATCCCTGGGTTAGGCTAGGATTAACCTTTGCTGCCCTTACTCTTTTGAGGACCTCTCAGAAAACCCACTTCTGTGATATCCACAAAACAAACCCGTAAGCCAAAGACAGCTAACAGCTTTTTGTTACTCTGATTACTTATGGTCTCATTAACCACAACTGATGTCATCCATTTCCAAGTTCTCCTGCTTTACTCACTGGACATACATATCCTGGAAAGCCACAGGCTTCTTGGGTCATGAACATGCACTGTAAGTCCACAGAGGCTGTACAGGGGATGAAGGATAAGCACAGTTCTTTTAGCAGCTAAGGTAGGGCTCAGGTAGTACAGCTCAGGAAATAGTCTCAATAATTTTAATGCGCCTTCCCCATCCTTACAAAGGATCTCTAAGCCCTATAGATCTGCTTGCCAGATGTCTGCTGGTTCCACTCTTGAGAATAAGCATTCAAATTCTGGCTCTTACATATCCTGAAGGAGATACCTTGAATTTAACAATTAAAGTCACAAATACCTTTGCATCATCAAGGAGCGGGCTTCCTGGCTCTGAATCAATGGAATAGGGAGAGAAGCCAGCCTGGGATCCTGAATCAGAGGCTGGAGGAGACATCAGCAGCACGTTCTGGTTGAAGTCATCAATCTTCAGATCCACATCGTTGTCAACCAGACTGCTTAGGTCAATGCCCTTCAACAGCTCTGCAAAAATCAGAGTGCATTATGTACGTGCTTCTCCATCCTGACTCCTGTCAGTAGCTCTCAGATTGGCTCCATAACTGGAGTAACACTGGCCACTATCAATAGAACCTCTCTCAAGGATAAGAAACTGCAAGATACATCCTACATTCATGCTGACTGCCTCCCCTCTGCTGCAGAGCCTCCACAACTTACTGTTTTTTTGGTTAGCCAGCTTCAGAACCATGTTCTCCTGCCTCAGCTTATGGTTAGCCTGCTGCAGGTATTTAATGTAGTCAATGGCTTTTCTCAGGACTCCAGACTTGTGCATCTGTAAGGAATTAAAATGTAAAAAAAGCAGTTTACAATAAGAGTATCAAAGGGTCACTCCTGTTTTTAGGAATAGCACAACCCTTTTTATCATGTGGTGACAGAAAAGGGTCTAAAAGGACCTCTCAGCAGCTGCAAAGGAACCAATAGCAGGGCATGCTCTGTGGGCAAGGTATCAAAGATCACAAGGACTGACATCTCTCAAAGACCTTATAAAAACAGTACAGTGGAAACAGATTAACATCCAAATTACAATGGAGTTCACACCTAGGTTTCAGCCAGAAATAGTCCTTCAAAAGTACCACAGTTTGTAAATGAAGTGGATCAATTCTGGGACAGAACAAGCTGCTGTCTAATCACCACTTAATTCTGAGATATTCCCTCCTTGCCTCACTCACTTGGCCATCTCCATGAAAATCCTTGTTTCCAGCAGCAGCGGGCAAGTTTATCTTCTAAACACAAGCCAAAAGTACTATGAAGCCACTGCACATTACCCATGTTTTTAAAACATTAAGCTTCCACTTCCAGCAACAGGTGACTTCACTAGTGCACTTATTTGTGCAGCGATCATGGAAGGTATCAAAAATACTACTGCCTGCTTCACCAACATGAGGTACAGCCAGCAGGAACAAACCCTGAATATGTGGTGCAAGAAAGCTTCCAGTGCTTGAGCAAGCAAGAGTGTTTACAGCTCAATAGCTAAAGGAAATAAACTGGAAAGCTCTGTAAACCCTCATCCTTACTGCAATCTCATGGAAAAGGAAACTTAATTGAAGCAAGGTCTGGTTTGGCAGTTATGAAAACATCCACTTGGATGTTCTACCTAGAGGGCCTATTTTAAGTTAGACCTAATGTAAGAACAAATGCATAAGGTATAGCTTATTTTCAAGAAACAGTACCACTACCATAGTAAAATTAGTATTTTACAGATGACCCTTCTGAATACAATTATGGAACACAAGTGATTCTCACCAGTCTTACCCCAATACACGTGTGCATGCTACTAACAGCTGTATGCATCCAAATGCTTCATTTGGTAGAGCAAATGAGCACCTGAAGACAAAGTATTTATGACACCATACCTGCACTTATTCCCCATCTTTACCTTGGCATCTGTCCCCATGACAAGGTCCTTCAGCTCAATGATTTTGTCATTTATGGACGACCGGTAACGCTTCTCAATGATGTTGTGAGTTGTCCTCCTCTCTCCTTCTTTAGGTGGTTCAGGTTGCTTGACACCCCCAGGAACTTGTTTGATAGGCACCTTTTCTTGTCCCACCATCACCGGCATCGTGGTCAGAATGGTGCCATTGCTCCCAACGAGGGTCTACAAAGACCACACGTAACAAGTGTCAAGAGCAATCAGCCAATTTAGATAAGGTTTATGATGGCAAAAGAAAAAGGAGTAAATAAAAGAAGAATCAGGAAAAGCTGGTACAGCTCAGAAAAGATGTGAGATGCCAAATTCCTTCCATCTTTCTCAGCAAGCACAAGCACTGGCACAGCAACACAGGAAAAATCTGTCACTCTGGCTCCCACACTGGTCACTGTGGAATAAGAACATCTCTTGTTCTCCAAGCGCATCAACACTTCTGCCAATACTACGCTCTGTTCATCCACTTCAGTAGAGAAAGGGACTGAGGCTCCTCCTTGTTCCTACAATCCTTACACTCCAAGTGTCCAAATCCACCTTTTCTTTGGACAAATAGTTATCAAAACAGCAACAGCCTACACTACTTCCAATGACACTAGTAATGACAATGCTAGGAAAGATCCAACTGTGAAAAAACAGCCTTTGGCTTGAGGAATGCAGTTGATTTGAATTTGATTAAATGAAGAAAAAAAATCCATATGCTATAAAAATGCCTTAATATGAGGAACTAAGACTAATGAGTGATATACAGCAGCATGAAAAGCTCAAACTTGGGCATCTAGACATAGGACAGACCATCTACAGCAAACTAAAGCAGTATGTACTCAGATAAAATACGATGAATCCCATCAGAACAGCTGCACAGAGGGGCTCCTAGGACAGTTGTAGTGAAAGAAAGTTTAGACTGCTTAATCCAGCAAAGCAAGATTTAGAAAGGCACATGTGTTCTGTGAAGTACACCAAGGATCAGGGACGCAAGCAGCTATGGAGAGTCAGAGTTATTTCTGTCAAAAGACAAACATAATAATAACTAGCCTCGAGCAACTAGCCATGAGAATAAACTAGCTATGAGCAATTTCAGGAACAATTTCGACTCTGAAATATCTTCTAATTGGGATACCAGAATTAATTTTGTTTCACTTCAAGTTGGAATTTGACAAATAAGTGAATTTAAGTCCCATACCTTTCCCTGACTAATATCCACCAAATTTCAGTGTGTTCAAACATGGCTCAGATAGACACAAACTTGTAAGCCTCAAGTTGTGTGAAAATGTAATCTAAAAGCAAGCAGGTTAACTGAATATTTTAGCCCAGCTGCTAATAAATATCTAAGAAGCATACCATGCTATTGCAAAAGAAGTCAAAATTTAGGTCGACACTTGCAAGTTTATCTCCCCCAGTAAATATTTGTACAGGGATATCTGTTCAGAACATACAAGATCATAACAAATGTTTCTTTGGGGGCATAAATTTCTAAGACTTGGTTAGAAGTGGAGGCCATGAAGCACAACTGCCACTTCAAATGATTATAACAAATCCTCACTGCAAATTCCCTCTGAAAAGTAGTTTAATTAGTTGTTACATTCAGTATACTACTATTAGATACTACTGAGGGGCAAAAGGAAGTTCCACAGGTACTCTGAGCCAGTCAGCTTTCGGTTTCAAGTCAAAAACTGGACTGAGTTTTTAGGTCATATTCCTCTCCTTGTAATACCAGAAAAAGGTAAACAGAAATGTGCCCTTGGTCTTTGCTTACTGGCCATGGGAGGCTGCCAAACAGCACAATCTGTGTGTTTAGCCTTGACAGAAACAGGGTATTACTCGCCCTGGGCGTGTGTAGAACAGCCCTCAAAACTCCTTCTTGTCTGCGCCACTGCAGAATACTAAAGCTCAAATCTCTTCCTTGCACTAATAGGAAAGGACATCAGTGAGGAGAGGGATGGAAGGACATCCACAGGGTACCTGCAGAGCTGTGGTCTGAATGGGAGCAGTGAGTGCTGTCAGCGCTGGGTTCTGTACCGCGGCCATAACAGGATTGCCATCTGTCTTCAGGGTTGTCAAGACCAGGGAATCCGTTTTTATGATCTGAGGCTGGACGAGAACCTAGGTTGAAAAGAGTTACAGGTGAAGAGGAGAGTAGGCTTGTATTTCCCTGCTGATCTCAGGAGCCAGAGGTAAGCACTGACAGTTGTAATAACTCTGTGGATGGCAAAAGAGCAGGCTGAGTATTTCTTTCACTTGCACCCTGCATCACCTGGATGCTTTCCATCGGCCCCAGTGCAAACTCTGAGCAGGAGACAGTTTGAACAGCACTGGCGGGAAGGGAGCAGGTGAAAACCACCAGGAGAGTGGTTTTCAAGTCAGTCACCAGAAATAAACAAGTATGTAAAAACACAAAAGAGCTGATGGAAAAGCCGCTTTCCCCTCTCCAATTACACCTATAATTAGCTCTCTACATTAACTGTCTGAGTATTCAGTCTAACACAGCTAGGACAGTCTGCTTTGGCAAATACCCATCGTAGATTTGCCCTGCAATTTCACTGACAGGATCTGTACCTTTAGCATCAAGCAGATCAAAAATCTACTCTAGGTTATTTTGCTCTTATTTCTTTCAAATACCTTGTTGACTCTGTGAGAACACCAGAGATGGCACAGTACAACTGAACCATAGCAACTTTGTCATACTGAGTCTCACAGACAAACATTTTTATTTAATACAAAGATGCACAAGAGTGAAAAAAAAAATCCCACAACGCTGTAACAGTTAAAATATTTTAAAAAAAAAAAGATAATAGAAGAATTGGAAGAACACATTCCAGTATCAACCAGTCCTTATAAGATATGGTAGAGGTGATGGACTTGCAAAGAAGTAGGCAAAAGTCAAAGAAAGCCCATTCAAGTAAAGTTTCCAACTGGGTTTGGAAGTACCAAGTTAAAAAAATTATTTTAGACTACATTTAGTTACTGTTTCGGTGAAAACAGTTGCTGAGCATTGCTCAGAAGTCACATCACATCTCACAGCAGGGACTCTCACACATGACCTGCATGAAGTGAAATGCTTCTGGGACACGGGCTGGCTAGAAATACCTCTCAGGTTTAAAAAAGTTTGTGCTAAAGCAATCCTAGCCAGGATCACCAGCCCTACGGCTTCACCGCTTCTCCCCTAGCAAGCCAGGAGACCAGACCCACGAAAGCACCTTCTTGTTCTGCTGGATCCCTGCATCGTTCCACACTTTTACTTACCGGAACTTGCTGGACCTGTGGTGCAGCAACAGTCTGGACCGTGGCTGGCGTTAAGGTCTGGATGGTGCCGTTGGCAGCCTGCGTCAGCACTCGCTGGGCCTGCACCGTCTGCACCTGCTGCTGGATCGTAACCGGCTGAACCTGGGAGGACGTCACCAGGCTCTGGACTTGAGGCTGAAGAACTGAAAAGCAGAAGAGATGTCAGAACTGGTCGAGAGACACAGGTCTCCCTCCTGGAGCTTGGAAATGCTCCTAGCATCACTGCTCTTCTTCCCAGAGCTTCTTAGTAGGCGGCATTCATCTAACACATCCCACATGTTGGGAACCTTCCAGCTTCTTCGGTGCCTTCTGCAAGAGGACACTGAGCTTAGAATAGCAACTTTCCAGGAGGCACAGAGGATCAGCTAAGAGAAAATAAAGCCAAAACCCTTTCGTCTGATAGAACAGGACTCATTGTTTCAGTGGCATTATGCAGGACATCCAACCTGCATTTTCCCACTCCCCCCTGTCTTGGTGGACCATGGGATTCTCTCTGTCATGTAAAGAACCAACACCTACTGAAGAGGATGAAGTCATCCAGCAGTCACAAAGGAAGATCCCATCATCGTTAAATATCCTTACAAGTGTCTCTGCTCAGTGCAACCACTGAGCTCCAGAGCTGAGCAGATGAAGTGTGCCTTCATTCCAGACTGCCATGTGGGACAGACTGGATCTGCCCAGTGCACCCATCAGTTGGAGAACAGGGCTGCCAACAATGACGTCTTAAGACATACTTTTCTCAAGCCTCCCAAGAGCCGTAGGGCAGAAGGCCAGGCCAGAGGAGAAGAGCAAGGCAACAATTACGGTAAGAGGTCACACAAAAACACTTAAGATCTCATTTACGACAATTTCTCGTGCTCCCCAGTTCCAAAGCCACACAGGTAGGAGAAGGGACACCCCACACACAGCATCACAAGAAAAGGATCACCAGCCTGTCATGGCTGAGGATGCACTTGGAGTTTGAACACTGATGCCACTTACTGCAAGTGCACCAGGCACATCCACAGCCTAAGTACCCTGCAATCTCGAGTGCACCAGGCACTCCTGTAGCCTGAGCAGCGCAAGCACTACCTTGGAAACTTGTGGCCGCATTCTGGTAGATGACCGGCTGCTGGATAATCCTGGTCTGGGGAGCAGAGCTGAACGTCGGCGTGATCATGACGGCCTGCTGCTGGAGCTGAGGCTGCAGTGAGGGCCTCGGCTGCAGGACAGGGGCTGAGCGTGGAGGGGCTGGAGGTGTGGTCTGCGCTGCTTTGACCGGCAGGCTCTGGAGCTGCGGGGATGCAGGGGCCGGCGGGAAGGTTTGGAGCTGCACCTGGCTGTAGGGCCGCTGCAACTGCGGCTCCAGGGTCCCGCTGCTGCTGCTGCTGCCCTGGCAGGTGCTGCACAAGGGATCCGAAAACAGATCTGGAAAGTCTCCTGCCTGGTTACTGACAAACTGCAGCATCTCTGTAAAACAGAAGAAAATTAGTTCAACACTATTTCATCGCCTGCATACTTTGACACCTGCCATTTACATCAGGACTGGAATTACAGTGTGTGTGCACAGAAGGGAGCTCTGGGTCCTTCAAAACCTTCAGAGAACACATCACACCAGTGCAACACCTCCAGAGAGAGACCAAGAGGTGGCCAGCAGCACAGCACTGCTGCTGCTGTTCAGGGCAAAAAGTAAGACCCTCCTACAACACTTTTCCAGACAACAAGATCCAAGCACAGACTACAACTTAAAGCCATCTCCAATATATGTGTCTAAAATATTAAGAATCTTGTTCCATCACTCCTTCAGTCTAATCCTTGCAGAAGGAAGAAACCAAGCACCTCCCCAGTTCCAGTACTAACCATTCTCCTACCCAACTTCTGGGAGCTTTCAAGCCCCCTATCTGTACTGCCCCACTGAGTATCCGGAAAATGAAGAGACAGGATAAGATTTCATCTTACCTTTTTTTTTAACTTACAAGCATAAAAAAAAATGGGGAAAAACAACAGAAGGAAACACCACATTATAAAACTGTACCAGGAGAAATCCATGCATGTGTTAAAACATCAGAATAGCTTTTCCTGTTGGTTTTCTGCCTGCAATCACTGCACAGCAGGTTCTCTCCATCCCACCTTCTCCAGGATTTTACCAGCCCATATCAAGAGGCTACTACTGCAACACTATAGGCCCTTTCCCAGAGGAAAACATTTCACAACCAAGAGATCATTGTTCATAAGCAGAGCTTCCTCTTCCCTCCATCTAATCCAATTTAATCCAATTAGGCACCTTAATACACCTGAATGCTTTCCCTGATCTGTGTGCAGGGAGTGGTGTGAGGAGTCAGACATTCTTCCCCACCCCAGGATCTGCCCATGCTGCACTGGCTCTTCCATCGTTTTCTGAAAGTCCTATTTATTTTTTTCTGGAAAGGGGGGGACCCACAAACCCAAGAGAGCTTATAATGAAATAATAAATATGGGTTTAGGAAGCAAAAAATAGATATGATTTATAGGAAAAATTATGGCAAAGGGCTCCTTACACCAGGACCTTTCTCATTCACAAACCCCAAAGGATGTTGCTGCTGTGATTTATGAAGCAGGTTTGAAGCAGTGAACTTTTGACAAGAAGTTTCCATGGATTATGTCCCAGCAATAAGAGGGCTATTAATTTGCTCAGCTCTCTGAAATGCCACCCACACATTATCCAATTAATTTGTCTGACACTCCTTTGTCTGAAACAGAGCAGAGAGATGAATCCTCCTCCAAGCCTCTTGCTCCCTCAACACACATTTCGACATATTTCTGTGATACTACTACTCTTCCCTTCTGAGAGCAATCCCTCCACACCCTGACACACATTTAAACACTGGCAATGACCACTGCTCTCAAGAACTAGAATCTGTTGGAGGGAGGAGCCTGGAGGAGATGTGTCCTCCTGACCCGTTCATAACCTGACACTAAGTGAGGACACACAGTTCCCCCAGCATGAGGCAGCAGCCACCCTCGGGGACCAGCTGGACCAAACCCTTGTCTCCACTTTTCACTAGAGGAATGAAAGATTTATTTTTTTTTATGCATGCCTTAGTTGGCTTTCACAAAACACTAGCAGAGCAAGGAGGGCTGTTTCAAGATTAACATCTAGATGGGTATTAAACACCTCTTTACATTCCAACTGACTTCAGCTAAGACCATCCCAAATAACCCCCAACATGATAAAACTGATAATCCAAACTACTTCCCAAACTCTTCATTTGATGGTATTGCTATTTCACTATCAGACAGCACAAGTGCAAGTGGGAAATAAACATAACTCAGATGAGATTTGTTCAGGAAGAGTAAATTCCAATATAAGAACAGAATTTCAAGGACTGTGTTTTAAAGAATGTTGTGTTCAATGCAGTACATTTAATATCTTTATTAAAAAAACTAATTCTGCTCTCACAAGTTAAATCACATCTTTAGAACAGACTTAACTTTGACTAAATGCAAAAAGTCTACAGTTTAATTTTGAAGAATTAAGACTGCCAGGGGATCAAACCCACCTCTTTTAAAGGGTCTAAGAGCTTTCCTAATAACGACACACAAAAATTAAAAGCAAGAGAAACAGCCAACACCCAAAACCTAAACCTCTGCCTTTTAAAACACCTTTGCCTGCCCAGAAATCAGAGTGCCTACACTCACTGTGGGAAGCCTCAGGTGCTTCTGGAGGACGAGCCATCAGTGATAAACCCAGTGTCACCAGAGCACCTGCACCCTCTGTGCTGGAGAGGTCTCAGGCCCTAAAGCAGACTGACGTTACTGCAGAAAAAAATCCTGGCCCAACCCAAGGCTAAAAAATGTCAACAAGGTGTTACAAAACCAACACTGAGCCCACCAAGGGTTTCTGCCGCTTTCCTCAGCCCAGGGCCTGAATACCTGGCAGAAAGGCAAGGGCTGGGCTTCAGCTGCCTCTCCCAGGTGGTGGCTCAGCTCTCCACCACAGAGGCTGCTCTTCCTCACACCCCTGGAGATGCTCTGAGAAACAGAAAGCAGTGGAGATCCCAACCTCAACAGAAACAACCTCTCTGTCCTAAACCCTGATGTGCTTTGACCTCCAACCGATTCAAACCTCAAGGTCCAATGGTACCCAGCAGGAAGATGCCCACGGTTGGTGGAGGAGCTTGTGCCAGGGCAGGAGGCAGAGCCTTTGGGCTCAGCACTGGGGCCTCCTGGCCACCCTTGCACCCTGTCTGGAAGTACGAACCCAGTGAGCACTGACATCCCAGAGCATATCCACCACAAAAAATCAAAGTCCACGCAACAGGCAGTGAGGAGCCCCTCAGTCTGAATGGGAGGGGAACACCCATGAGACGACTTAAAAACCAAATGAAAATCCTTGCAAAATTTCAAACCCTGAGATGAATCCACACTGGAGCACAAAAAAAGCAGGATTGTCATACATCTTCCCCCTGCCTTCCCCAGGAAAATCCACCCCTGGAGCTGGGGAGGAAAGTGAAGCTCGTTTTCCTAAGTTAATCATCGCTCTGAATCACACCTCCCAGTTCAGAGCCATTGCTGCGTTCATCAATTCGTCTCAGTTTCCGTGTGGAACCTGAGAACTCATTACGTGGTGCTTAAACAACAGAGAACACCACCTTCAATGGGCACTATCAAACTTTATGAGCAATAACTAAGCCCAATGCACTCTCATAAGGTACATTCTTCTTTTATGACAAAAGAAAAAAGGAGTATAAATTTTGCCCCAAGCTACGTGGCAAATCAGTGTCAATTAGAAATCTAAAAGTACTGGTATAATTTTATCTCCCAGCTGCTAAACAAGGATGTTTTGGACACCCCCAAAACTGAGCTCTGTTTGGGATTACAACCTGCAGAGCAGTGAGCTAAGGCAGGAGCTCATCTCCACCAGCCTACAGCACAGACCACACCGAGAAATGTCATTTTAAATGGGGTTTTCAGGAGCTGCTTCTTGTCGCCAAAAATATACATAAAATAGGCGTCACACACAGGCGCTTCATTTTGCTGCACTTCGGTGGAAAACAGGGGTTTTCTCACAAGTCTGAGCTGTGCCAGCGATGCAGTAAAGTTTTAGGATGACACGGAAAATGGGAAATTTAAGCGGTTAGAGCTGTTTCGATGCAGGAAGGCTTGAAGGCTCGGCCTCCCACGGGCACTAGTGGCGGCACGGCTTCAGCCATCGTTCAGCACCTACTTTAAGAGAGCCACGAGGAAACACGAGGGGAACGTGGGCAGTGCCGCTTGCCCCGCGGGTCTGCGGCTGGAGCAGGGGGACACGGTGATCACTTTCCGTGACCCCTTCCCGCGCCGGCAACTGGTGGGAGGGTGGGCTCGGCGGCTCGGACCCCCACATCCCCACCGCCTTCCTGCGGCTACGGCCTCGACTCCAGGCGTGGGGCAGCCCCACGAAAGTCGCTCAGGAACGCACCCCTGGCAGGGGAGACACGCGTGGCCGCTCGCCAGGCGAGCGCTGCCCGGCGGGACGCGCTCCGTCCCCCGCCTGTACCCACCCAGGACACGGGATCCCCG
>VZRQ01004164.1:1662935-1710825 GCA_013397975.1 Machaerirhynchus nigripectus | reverse complement strand
ACCCCGCGCCATCTTGGGCCGGCCAGCGGCCCCGCCCCCGCGGCCCCGGCGCGCGCGCCCCCCGCGGTTTGTTGTCAATGAGACCAGGTCGCCCCCGGCCAATCGGCGGCCGCGGCGGCGCGTGGTGTGATGGCGCGTCAGCGATCAGCAGCTGCGATTAGCATAGCCCGCCCCGCCCCCGCAGGCCGAATATTCATGAGGGGGCGGGGCCGCGCGTGGGAGCGCCGCCGCCGCCGCCGCCGCCTCCTCCACCGCCCACGGGAAACGCGGGCGGGGCTGGGCTCGCGGCCCGGGATGCTGCCGGGATGCCCGGCGGAAAGGCCAGCTGCGAGGTGGCTGTGGGTAGAGTATGGGGTTTGTCCTTCCCTCCGCAGCGCCCACGGACCCTCACCTCCTGAGGGGCAAGCCTCGACGCTCTCTGGCGCACACCCGCTCCCACCAGGAACGGGAGCAAGAGCCAGGATTCTTCTACTTAAAAAAGAAAATAATAAAGTCAATTTTATTCAAGAAAAACCAAATGCGCCCATTGCCACCCCCTCCCCCCACTGGAGGGGCTTGGCTCTGCTGTTAAAAAATTCGGGACGTTTCCCTTTCCTCAAAGGCTGTGATGCCGCCAGCCCGGCACAGAGCAGCGCTCCTTGGGGAACACCTTGGGGAACAGGCAAGAGCCTGTGCTGGTGCGAGGCCATCAGCGTCGGTGAGAAATCACAGGGTGGTTGTGTCGGGTCCTGGGGCCAGCCCCTCACCTCTACCCCCACGGCAGCCCACACACCCGGTGGGGGGTCGCAGCCCCTCAGTTGGCTCCCTCCTTACTTAGGCCCCACTATCGCCACATGCCCTCCTCTGGCTGTCCCCCTGGCAAGGGGCTTCGGGGACTCATCTAGAGAAGACGAGCCGCAGTGAGGAGGGATAGGGCATGGGGTGCAGGACAGGCTCTCAGTGGCTCAGGGTTGGTTCCCCAGCACCTTCAGCATCAGCACGGCTTGCACTACAGCCACCCATTGGCTGCAAAGAGGCCAAGCACCGAAATACCTCCTGTCCAAAAGTTCACCGGGTGTTTGCCTCTCTGAGGGAGTGCCCTGCGGTGGCCACGGGATGCCATCGGCCAGGAACAGCTGCCATCGGCATTTTCAACTACGTCTGGACACTGAAAAGCATGTTGCTCAGTGAAACAGCCGCTGGGAAAAGGGGAGGGCTAATCTGGCAGAGGTAGCAGCTGTGCAGAGACCAGGTAGAACCCAGTGGGGGTGCCAGTGAGATCACCCGTTTAACAAAAGGAAAACCAAAACTGAGAGAAGCAGCATTGCTCATGAGGCTGTTTGGTGTGACACACTCCCCAGCCCACCCATGTCGGAGGAGGCACGTTCAGCGTGGGGTGTGCTGCGGTGAGAAGGGATCCCCAGGCTCCACCAGGGACATGTCCCCCACACCCTACATCCCCACAGGCAGCAACACCCTGACCAGGGGATGGCCTCACTGCTTTCCTGTCTGTGCTTTACATCTGGGGAAGGGGTACCCCACTTTAGCCCCACTGGGGCAACCCACCAGCACCACCACCCAACCTCCACTGAACGAAAAGGAAAGGCAACAAAACAAAACCCACGGCACAAATGGAAAGGGAACTGCCAGGCACTGGCCCAAGGCTGCTGAGAAGGGAGCAAGCCACTCTGTGTCCCAGTGGTGTCACCCCCACTGCAAGGAGCAAGTCCCTGCGTGCTACAGCTCCGACTGTGAGCGGGAGATGCGCGGGCCCTTGCGGATCTCCTTCCGCTTCTCCTCCTTCTTCCTCCTCTTCTCCTCATCCCGCAGCGCCTTCTGAAAGGTGTCAGCACTGGGGAAAAACTGTGGGTTGACAGCAAGGGGTCAGCATGGGGGAGCACCCACAGCCTCCCAGAAGCACAACCCCTCCAAACCCACCAAAGCCAGCACACAAGCCTCACAGTCCAGGGAGCTTTGAGGACAGATGCAGCACGAGGCAAACACAGTCTCGACCATGAGGCAGGTGGCCACAGAAGAAGAGAGAGCGCACCAGGTGCCCAAAGTAGACCACAGATGGGGAATTCAGTTTTAGTGTTTCAGCCATGCTTATTCTGTGACAGGGGCTTTTGGCCATTCCCCACAAGCCACCCATTCCATTGCCCAGCCAGCTGTCTGGAGCTGCAAGAGGGATGGGGAAGCACAGGAGGCAAGCTGGCAGCACTGCCATCTTACCTCCGACTGGTCCGTTTTAAAGGGATTGCGGTAATCGGGCGATTTCTCGCTGATTCCAAGCTCCTGAGCCATCTGCAGAGCAAAGGGGAGACCTCACTGGGGAGTGGTACCTCCCACTCAAATCCCCCAGCTGTGACCAGAGTCCCCTACTCTCCCACCAGCCCCATCTATGCTCTTCCCCCATCCCTCAGCTCAAGGACAGCCCCCACACATGGGGGCCCCTGCATTCCTTTTACCCCAAAACCCTCACCCCCCCGGCCTAGCAGCAGAGAGGGGTCATGGCAGGGGGGACCAAGAGCCGTACCAGCCGCAGGACCTGGGAGTGGGGTCCCTGCTCGAACACACCCGTCAGGTTGCAGAAGCCGATGCCCCAGCGGATGAGGCTGTTCCAGTTGGAGTTGCGGTCGAAGTAGTGGTGCACAATCTTGGGGAAGCGCAGGACGACGTCCCCGAAGAAAGCAGTGTTCTCCACCACGTGGGAGTATGCTGTGGGGACAGCCACCAGCCCCATCAGCACAGGGGCCCCATCCCACTGGCACTTGTGTTCCCGCCAGGAGGTGGGGAGGCTGAGGGCAGACCGACAGGCTCCCTAGTATGAACCGGTCAGAGAGGCAGCAATAGGTCCCCAACAGACAGGGACCAGCCCAGGTCTGGTCTGGGTACACGGGGGTTTTGTACCTACCCCAGCACTGATCGCAGGAAGAACGTCTGTGGTGCACCAGAGCACCAGAAAAAGGAGAGGGGTAAAAACCAGATAGGACCTACCATCCTTTATCTTCTCGTCCTGAGGGAAGGGCCCATCAGGAGGCACATCAGCAGCAATGAGCACAGCACGGGAGTCCTCCAGCACCTGCCAGAGCCGTTGGTTACTGCCCTGTCCTGCCAGCCCTGCCCTGTACCCTGGAGGTGCTGCCACAGCTGCCTCACTTCGAAACCCCATGGCACCCTCCCTTCAGGTCCTCAAGTCCACCTGCCACACACTCCACAGAAGCCCCCAACCCTTCCCATTTCTGCCCACCCTTGTGGGCACAGAGTGCAGCCTGCACTGTGGCTTACTTTGAAGAGTCCCTTGAGCATGATGTCAATGATTTTGTACTGCTGGTTGATGTCATTGAGCTCAATCAAGTTCTTCAGAGCGTTCATCTGGTCCTTGCGCTTCACCTCAAACAGCTTCTTATCTACACCACTGTCAAGGGCACTGTCGACACTCTCCCACCACACAGCTGCTCTCCCCCCTCCACCAAGCCCCTGGCACCATCCCAGCCTCCCCAGTTCTCCACGAGGCGTCTGAGGGCTGGGGGGCAGCACCTGAGCCAGGATGAAACACAGATTTACAGTGAACCCCTTGCCCAAACACCCCAGCAGGTGGGTCAAGCACCCTTAACAATGCTGAGAGCTTGTGGAGAGCTTTCTACTTGCCAGTCTGTGCTCTGGCTGATGGGCTGGAGGAGGAACATGAACTGCCACCTTCCCCACATGTCTCCACATACCCATTATCTTTTCATACTTTGCCTGTTCACCAGGGGATGCTGCTGCATGCTAAGAAGGGCTTGCATTAGCCCACCTCCTCATGGGCAAAAAATGCCTGTGGCACAGAGGAGACCGAGTGCCACAAGCCCAGGAGCCTTCTACCATCCCAGTTGCTGACCCCAAAGCACTGAGATGTGCAGGCATGCTCTGCCTCCTGGCTGCCAAGCCACTTCCAAGAGCAGACTGGGAAGTGTGCTGTGCCCAGCACAATGGAGAAGAAAGAAGAACACCAAGCATTGCTGCCATTTCTGCTCCTGCACCAAGCCAGGCACTTGGTTAGCAAACCCAGGAGCTTGGCTAGAACCCATCTACAGAAGGGCAAAGCAGCAACTTCCCAGTGCTTCTGGATCCTCTCTTTTCCACTTCCTTGTGCCCCTTTCCGTGGTCTCTGACCCCTTCCCTGTGCATGAGCTCCCTCCAGCTTCCGTAGCCATTAGTGCATACGTGGGTCACGAGGATACAGATTTCCAAGCCAGAGTCTACTCTCTGTTTCTCCAGGTCTGTGAAGCTGCCCTGGGACAGCAGCAATGTCAGCAGAAAGGGGCAGATGATGAGAAAATCCATGTTGGCCGCTGCAGCCTGGAAGAAAACAGATCAACAAAACCAATGACCAGTGAGGAGGCTTACCAAAAGGAGAAGTCACACAAGCCACCTGGGACCGATGGCAGACCGCCCTTGGCACCAGGGTCCTTGCCCGCCTCTCCCTTGTCCCCATAAGGGGTCTGAGGGATACAGTGCCCAGAGCAGAGCCACATGGTGATGCTGCAGCCAGCCTGCTCTCCCCTGCAAGTGAAGCCCTGGACTCCCTCTTCTCTCTACCTGCCTGCACTGCCAGCCCCCAGGGATCTGACTGAGCACTGACCCAGCAGAAAAATTAAGTCCTACTCCTTCTTCCAAAAATAACAGCTAGCTTTTGGCTGGGTTTGTGAGGCAGAGCAGCCCAACAACGAAAACAGCACGTCTGGAAGGAAGACAAGGATTACTGAGGGGCTGAAGTCCACCTCTCCTTCAAGTCCCAATGCAACCAGTTCAGCGACCTCCCTTCATCCCTTGGGGTGCTGGTACCCGGACCTTTTCCCTCACTACAAGATGGGTGCCAGCTGTGGGTCACATGCCAAAAAGCAACAGTTGGGTGACCTGGTGGTAACTTCCCCGTCCCTCCAAACGAGTCCCTTCCCAGGCAGTGTCTGAGGCTTTGCTGGGATGCTCTTGGGTGGAGCTGCTCCTGACCACAAAGGTCCCTCAGATAAAGTCAACGGCTGGAGGAAAAGGTCCTTGAGAATGAGGACCCTCTGGGACAGTCTGTACCTGAAAAAGGAGAGCAGTACCTCAGTCCCCAGGCAGCAGAACTCAAGGTGATCTGTCCTCAGGTACAAGGTTTCCACGGAGCTGAGCACAGGCCACTGGCAATCACAGAAGCAACAGCTCCTTCAGAGGCATCGTCTGAGCTGCCTCCTGCTCCCGAGGGAAAGGCAGATGTGTAAGGCCACCAGAGTTGACCTCACTGTATCCGCCACTGCCCTCTTGAGTCTGAGTTTGCCTGCCCAGCCAAACCTGTCTCTGCAGTGCCCTAACACTGAAACAAAAACAAATACCTTCTTGTTTTTCTCTTGTTGCTTTTCTTTTTTAAACAAATATAATTTCTTCAACTCCAGGCCAATGAAAGAGACAAAACAGGCAGCACCAGCAGCTCTCCCAGCCCTGTAAGGATCAGCAGCAGCTCCCACCATGTACCTCCCACCAAGGCCAAGCCAAGCATCTTCACACCCCTGGTACAGGGAGGGGAACAGTGTCAGGCAAACATGAGAAACCCTCTGTAATGTTTTCCTTTGTAAAGGGTGCTTTGTAAAAGGCAGCACCCCTGGAAGGGAATAGACCAGAGTAAATACAACCAGCGTTACTGAAGAAGACACAGCTGCCCCTGGTGTGGGCTCAGCAACATGCCCCATGTTTCTGACACTGTGCAGAGCCAGGATGGCAGCACAAATCCCCATGCCAGGCTTGGTGTCTGTCCCCTCCACCCACTGTGGTGTGAGGTTCAAGCCATATTCCAGCCATCCTAAATGCCACAAAGCACACCAGCAAGCCAAGGCTGTAAGGAAAATTCTCCAGCCCAGGCAAACAGATGTTCTTTCTGCTGGACCTACCAGCCTGGTCAGCTTCCAAGAGACTGCTTCACCCTGCCAAAAACCATGCCCCAAGGACCCAGGGCCTGACTCAGCGAGGTGGTGCAGGTCTCCCCTCTGCAGAGCCCCCCACAGCTGCTCACTCCCTCCCAAGCTCTCGGGGAGGAGGAAGCGCAGCAATGCAGGAGCACAAAGAGTGACTGCCCTGGGACTCAGGCTCCTGTTTGCCCCTCCAATCAGACATACTACCATAAGGACTAGGCTGGCTATTTGCCACGCTCATGGAGAACTGGGAAGAGACACCGGAGGCAGCCAGTGGCCTCCAGACCAGGCTGGAAGGCAAAGAGCAGAAATGCTGCCCACAACAGCTCTGCCATGCTGCCCGTGGCAGTCCCAGCATGCCTGGTTAGGGAAGGGGCTGCAGCATCCCCCGTTTCCAACATCGGAGTGGGGTGGCCAGAGGATGTTCTGCAGGTGCTACAGGGGGGAAGATAAGCTGCTAAAAGCCCTGTTGAAGGCAGCAGCAGAGCAGAGCACAGCTCTGCGCCGGTTGCTGCAGCACAAGGTCCACCAGCCTGCCTGGCTGCTTCGGAACAGTGACGGGCTTTGTCAGAGACACAAGAGCAGATGCTGTGGTATAGATGGTCAATGTTTTCATGAAAATGTATTCAGACCCTCCTACACCAGCCCTGAAGATTGTCCCATGGGACAAGGTCAGAAGTAGAGGACTGGAGAACCACACTATACCAGAAGCCCATCATCTTTTCATCTGATCTGCTGGCACTCATTCTCACATCAAAGGTATTTACTTGCCATTGTCCATCAGGGCTGAAACGTGCCAGTGAAAATTAAGCAGGGCCCAGTTGTTTCTCTCACCCACAGGGAACTTGAGGCTGCTGATGCCATGTGGGACCACCTCAGATTTATTTCCTTTTGCTGCCCCGGCAATATTACCCCATTTCAGCAGCAGAGAACATTCCTTCGTCTCCAGGCCACACTGACTAAGTGCAGAGATGCCAAAGCTCCTTGCAGATGTTCATCCATGCTTTCCCCACGAACTCTCTCTCGTGTCTTCATACCCACTGAGGGATGAGATGAGACAGAAACACTGCAGAGCTGGTCCTCTCTTCCCTCCCTGCTCCTCCCTGAATCGATTTCTGCCAAAGACAGCTCTGCCTGATGCTCCCAGAGCAGTTCAGGGAGCCAGGGCCTGGCCTGATGCTACAGATGGGAAGGAGTTTCCACCAACATTGCCTTGCAATGGCCAGCTGGCTGTTTCAGCAGCAAACCCACCAGTCTGTCTCACTGTCTCCCAACCTCTTAATTTAGATGTGTTTTTCCAAAGACATGACAACAGATGCCGTGTTATAGATGGTTAGTACTTCCCATTAAAATGTTTTCAATTACTTTATAAATTTTCCTGCAGGAGCCCCATCTGAACCAAGCATCCCTGAGATTTATTCACTTAATGAGCTTGCAAGGCAGAGCCATGCTGCAATGCTTTGGCTCCCAGGAGAGACTTTTGCACAACCCCCCCCGCCCCACCACCACCACTTCCCCTCTGCAGGCACTGAAACGGAGGGGGAAGAGCATCATCCTTTGCCAGGAGAACGCTGTGGCAAAACAAGGAATGAAAACTCCCTGCCCCAGGAATCCATTGCTGAGCCTCTCCTCCAACAACCAGATGAGGATTCATCTCTTGTTACAGCTGAACCAAAAGCTTCAGAACTGAAACACCACTGCTCAGACGCCTCTAGGAGGACATATCTATATGTGACTTTCAGGACCAGCTGCTTCAGTTGAAACAGCACTGGACATCTACACCTGCTCGTCTCCAAAGTCTCCCAACCACCAAGCCCAAAAGCTCGCGTACCACAGGGTTTGGCAGCCTCGATTTCCTGCTGTGATTTACAGCAGGAACGGGTCCATCCCAGCCCACCGTCGTGCCTCCCGTCCTGCCGGAGGGGTTCAGAAGCACCCTGCGGGGCTCCGCTGGCACAGGGCGATAGGGATTCTCCCGCAAGCTCCGCTGAAAGTAACGGCAATCACATAGGGACGGTGGAGTGCAAGGGGATTAGCCGAGCCCACCCCGGCCGCGCTGCGGGAAACCCACCCGGAGCCGTGTCCAGTGAACGTAGCAGGCGGCACACGGGAGGATGCGAACCCTCGGGGCGGCACGGCAGCTGCCCCGAGCCGCGGCGGTCCGCTCCTCCCGCGGCTCCAGCGCGGGGCGAGGAGGAGCGGGGCGAGCAGACGGCAATGGCAGGCAAAGCCCGTCGGGCACAGCCCTTTAACCCAGGGTTCAACGAGGTGCCCCGGGGCCGCACTGCCCGCCCCGCTCATCGGCCACCCCGGATGCCCGAGAGGGAGGGCCCCTCCCGGGTCTCGCTCGGGGAGCACCGGCCACCTCCTTCCCGTCCCCCGGTGCCCCCGGAGCGGCCCCAGGGCTGCTCCCGCCCTTCCCTCCTGCCCCGCCACGGCCNGCTGCCATGCTGCTGCCGCTGCCGCCGCCGCCACCGCCGCTTCGCCGCTCCGCCCCGCCGTGTCACTTCCTGAGCCCCCGCCCCGCCCCGGCACCGGCACCGGCACCGGCCACGCACCGGCGAGCACTTGGGGGGTCTGGAGGCAACAGGACAGCGAGGGCTGGGGCTGTAGTCGAAGGGGTCACTCGTGAGCTGGAAGAAGTGTCCTCATCCCTATGGGACACGCCGCGTATCTGCTTCCCCCGGGATCCCGGCTGAGCCCCCACCGCCCCTTCCAGCCCAGAGCAAAGGGGCCACCCCGCAGCCCCATCAGCCAAGGCGGGTGGGCAGAGCACCTCTTCCACAGCATCCCTACACGACATCGCTTCCCCAGGCAGGTCTGTATTTTGATAGATGAAGGGCATCAACCAAGCCTTATCCCGCACAGAAAGGGAAACTGAGCCGTTTCAGCAACAGAACTTTTTAATTTCAACAAACCTTTTTCTCAAAATGAGCAACAAGTGACTTCCTTTGTCCATCCTCTCCCTACTACTCAGTGGGAATAAACGGCAGGATGGGGTCTTCTGCAACATTCTTGCTTTGTTCCTCTGCTCTGGGCACTGTAGCATTTCAATCTCCAATGTGTGAGAGGGACACTGCCACGCTTCCCAGACATCTGTCATTGACAGCATGAGTAGAAACCAAAGGAAAGGCATGCATGCTGTGGGAATTTCCACATTTGACATATCACTAACAGGAGGTTTTTCATTACTAAACCAACCCTCCCCAAGCCATGGAACCTCACTCCCAACATATGTGAGAAACATCAGTGTAGGTAAACCTGAAGAAAAGTCAAAGCTCGACTTTGACCAGAGAATTTTTTCTTTTATGTCCATGACTATCTTATTCACGTAGCCCCACTGCTGCACTTCAAGTGCATCTAAGATCCTTCCTAACAACCAAGATTTGAAGGTTTCTTAATACATTAAAAAAGCCAGAAGTGAAAAGTAACTTCAGCGATGTAACAAAACCTCCCATCCAAATTCCTTCATCCCTGTACAGAGAAGCAAAATGGAGTGGAGAGGGACTTCATGGGGCTCGATGGCCTCCACCAGGACAATTTTCCCTCTGAGTGTCTCACAACAGAGCAGTAATATCACATTGGGGGTAAGCATGAGGACAAGCTACTCCTCGCAGGACAAACACCTCACCCACCACACACCCTACACTTGGCTGATGACAGTGTCCCACAGTGAAGGAAGTCCCCACACCCACAGGAAATCACTGCCACGGCCACTTCCATCACTGCTACATGTCTGAGGCAATGCAGCTTGATGAAAACAGGAAGGCAAAAAAATTTTGAGAAAAAACCAAATACTGCATCAGGTTCCCTCTTTTTCCACGAGGCATCTGGGCGTGGCCCCTGCCTCTGCTGCCAGAGAAGAGGAGGATTCAGTTCGCAGAGGCAGACTCTAGGCCCAAGCAGAATAAAATCTGGTAACTCCACTCAGTGGTTCCCAAATGCTCTCTGCATTTTCAAAGTGCCTGAGTCATATCTGGGTTTCCACTACTTCATGGGCATAGTAGCACTAGATGGCATGCAAACAGAGATTAACTCGTTGCTCATCCTCCAGGGAAATCAATAAAGGGATTGTTACTGCTTTCAAGCCACAGACTCCCCAGCCTGCTCCCCTTTCATCAGACCACCTCTGCTTTATAGATTAATGCAAGCCCAGCACACAGACCCATCTTTAATCCCAATTGTCTCCTCATTTCCCAAATGTCTTCTCAGATTAGGAGATGATGAAGTCTTTCATCCCAAAGTTAGCCAAGTGTAGAAACCACTCAGAGTTTTTCAATTTTGTTTGCCTTCGGCTGGAACAAGAGAAGGAGCAGCAGATTAAATATCCCATCTACCTCTGTTACACCTACCACACACATCAGCTATCAAAGGCATCTGCCCAGCAAAGGATACACAATGTCCTGATGTTTTACATAAGTGGTCCGCTGTCCCAAGAGGCGATCCAGCAAAGTCTGAATGATCCCTGACTGCTCTGGCTCCACCTGGCAATGACTGCTCTGAATCTGAGGGGTCAGAAAAAAGAACGATTTCCAGAACAACAGAAAACTGCTGGGCTTGTTCCTTCATACTCCCTTCCTCATCTCCACACAGAGCAATGAGATCTTCAAAGGCTACAGCAAACACCTAGGGATTCCCTTCCCGTTTTCCTATGCAGTCACTGCTCTCTTACCTGACTAAGGAAGAGGTGAAGAGCACAAGATGTGGCCTCAGGCAGCTCTGCTAAGTTGGCTTCTGCTGCCTCTTGAACAATCTGGCTAATTTCTTTTTGAGAAATAATATTGCTGCTCTGATATCTCACAAACTTGAACAAAGGAAAAAATAGAGACATTAAATAGTGGAAGACCCACAGAGTGCAACAGTGACTCATCACTTGCAAAGACCTTTTCTATGTACCATTACTGCAGCACCTTAACCACAGGCCTGATTTTTATACCACTTCTAATGGAACCAGTGCAAGTATCTATGTTGATGGTGCTCTGATTTATAGCCAGACTTATTTTGGTTTAAGTTGGGGAGGAATTAAAATAAATGAGGTAACCTTTTAAAACTGAAATAAGAACAGCAAATAGTCACAGACCCATCTTATATTTGGAGGGTGAAGGTTCACAGTAATAACCCTTCCTCTCATTCACTGCCATGAGGGCTATATCTTCAGTATTTCTGCTGGGTAGGGCCACATTCCCCCTCTAGCTCACAGACCCCATGTACAGGAGGGTAGTACATTGCACTAACTCCCTGCCCTGAAAAGTCAGGTCTGTAAGGTCAAAGATGGGAGACAAGCTGTGATGCCAAGCAGCCAGCTTGCTCCCTGACTGGTAACAGCAGTTGCATGTTCTCTGCAAGCTTCCCCTCTCCTCCCCAGGGGTCCTAGATGATATAAATAAATGCTAGCAACACCAGAAGAACAGGACATGCTCACTAACAGCAGTCAGTTTCTGCAGGGTGTGGAAGTTCACCTGAAAGTATCATTATTAATATAGGGCACAAATATAGTGCCAGACAAAGCCACAGCAGTAGCGGAGACTCTGTGTGCGCAGCAGGTTAAGTACCAATAACCAGCCCACATGCATTGTACCAACATACTGGGAAAGATGGGGAACAGCCCACCCTTCTGCTGCTCACCAAAGTCATCAGCCTGAGAACTTCTGGCTGCAGAAAGGACTTCTGGCCCCCACTGAGTAGAGTGAAGAGCAGGAATCGGTGCCACGGCTGTGAAGCGACGTGTAGAGCTGGGAGAGAAGGAGAAGCCAATCAGACATCTGTAAAACTGCCCAAGTGACAGGCTGAACCCAGCTAAGGACAGTCTTCAATACTGACCCCGAGTTTTCTCTCCTAGACCCCACGCTGTGAAACACTAAGGGGATATTTTGCACTGTTCTTACTTGCTTTTTAATCTGTCACTCTCTGAGCAAGAGTTCAGTCAAGAGGACAAAAGCTTAATAGCTTTTCAAAGGAGAAAATACATATTTTCCATCTTTGTGCTGCTGCAGGAAGAGACCTTCTCCTGGGGTGCATGCCATAAAACAGTGAGGGAATATCTTTAGCCTGGGGTTTTAAAAATAATACCCTCTGGTTTCAATATGAGGACATCTCTCCTGACCTCAGTTTTTATTTAGCTGCAGAATACCGTTTGGGTAATGAAGAAAGCCCTGCAACAGAAGCTGAACAAACTCAGCCTGGATCTGCATCAGACAATGGACTATGGGGACCAGCCAGGCTGATGGTGGCAAAGCAGTCAGAGAAAATGCAGCAGAGAAACTCTTATTAATGAACATGCATGATAACATATATTAGGTAAGGCCATAAGTCTGTGATGGCATGAAGTCTTTCACTGAATGCTGAAACTAAAATGTTACTACCTTGTATTTTTTGCAGGTTAGGAGCATGGGATGGACAAATAAAACAGAGCAGATATAACTTGTTATACTATAGCAACTCACCAGAGTGTTAGAAAGGTCTCTTTTCCACTGGCAGTCACATAACCCCCCTATTGCCACTACAAGAATCTTTTCTATGGGAAAAGAGCACTGAAAAATAATGTAAAATATTTGGGGGATATCTTTCATCTGGGGAAAATGAGTAAGTACCAGCACTGTGCATGAGCCTGCTCTGCACATTTGGAGATCTCTCTGGACCAAAAGAGGGTTTCAGAAAGCTTCAAGTGAGTCAACTCCTAGAGGTAGAGTCCAGGACAGACTCTTTCCAGTGTTCTTTCATCTTTCAGCCAAATACAGCTATGACCCTTATTCTGCTTGGAATAAGGAGACACTTGTTATTGCTGTTGTGAGCTTCAGCACCACAGCAGCAAAAGTGACAGGTTCAGCTGTTGCTGCAGCAGCACTTCATTAGTTTAATCCCAAATCAGCAGAGCCTCCCCATAACTTTTTTTTTTTAAATCAGCCTTTTAATAGCCTCCCCTCAGCTACTGGCTGTCATTCATCTGCAGTATTACGTCTTTATCCAACCACTTCCTCTCTCCCACCAGTGTCCCTTTTGCCTGGTGTTCATTCACTCCATCCATGTTCTCTATTAGTGTTTAAACAACTGAAGTGAATAGGTCAGGGTCCAGAGAACTTTCTGGTTTAAGAACAGAGCCAGCACCTGGAATTTGTGGCAGGAAACTGACAATAAGCAGAAGGGTCTCTTCTTCTCCCCCCTCCCCCCAACTGTACAATGCAGTCATATTATGTTATATTGAAAACATGGTATACATCAGGTCTGACATGCACTCTGGAAACCAAGGTCAGAATTCACCCCTGGAAATCCAGAATTTCCATCTCCCATTCCCTAAGGTAAGTACCCTGTTCTTCCTTCCCTTCCTTCAGGGCCAAACTGTGATCAACACTGTCCTTCTGTAAGACACATCATGTTCAGATCCTCCCTCCCATATGTTTATGGTCTAAAGGTTTGATACAATTGGCCTGAAAGTCAAAGACTATTCCTATACTCCTTCCCTTCCCAAACCTTTCACTCTTACAGGGTTGGAGAACTACTTTTTACCTTCAGGAAAGCATCTTGGTGCCCAGAGCCAAAGTGAAGGTTCATGCCTGCAGGGGAGCCAGGCACTGTGATCTCATCCCACAAAGCACAAGATTAACTTTAGACATACAAATAATTTTTCTTATTTGGCATACACTCATTAAGCATTTGCTCCAGAGAGCTACTGGATAGAGATCAAAGAGCTCAAAATCACTGCAGGAGGGAAACTAGGAAAAGAAAAAGCATGAAGACTTTACCAACATCCTGGTTCTTCACATACAGGTATTCCACTAAGGTTTCCAGGCAGGCAACCACTGCCTGAGAGAGCAGCAAGTCTTTCTGAATACCAAGAGAAAGAAAAAAAACCCCAGTCAACAGCTATTGCAGGAGGAAAATTCATGAAGTGTCAGGATCTGAAGAGGATGCAGCACAGGAAAATAACACCTTTCATCTCCTTCAAGGGATGCCATGTGCTGCAAATTATCTGTCACATCAAGGAGCCAGACAGAGGTACGGCTACTTATTTTCAGACTAAACAATAATAGGTAACAGCCTCCAAAGAATAAAGATAGGAGCCCAACGTAGCTTAAGAGTTAAATGTAAACTGATGTACTACCCCTGGAGCCCAGCATTGCTTGAGCAAGTTAAATGTATGCTGATGCACTCGCTACCCACAAAAGCACCTTGCCAGGGGCATGGGGGATGGACTGGGATTTGTTACACTTTTCCCACATCTGTCCCTATGGATGTGGCGTCCCTGCAGAGAAGGAGATGGGAAAACAGAGATTGTCATTAGTACACAGAATTTCAGCTACCCAGTTGAGCAGCAGGGAGCACCGCACAGCTTGATTTACCTTCTTTCTCACTGCACTGTGCTGCAGCAAGAGCATTTCCCTCGTCCTCATCACATGCCTGTAAGGGGTGGGAAATGCAGGCAGAAGAAAAAAAAAAACAGGCAGCCCCTTTGATTCTGCAACAGGGTCGTTTCTCCTCAGGTTAATGCTCCTGCTGGAAGCCCAAAACTACTGTTGTTCCGCAAGTCATATTTTATATACCTGCAACTGGACATGCACCAGAAGGTTCTGCAGACTGACAACAAGCGAGAAGATCTGCTGCATGGAAAGGGGGTGCAAGGCAGTGTCTTGCAGTGATGATGGCTGTGGTTGAGTAGCACTTGGGGCTGTGTTTTGGCCAACAATCACCAGCAGGGAGGAGGAGAAGTTCTGTCGCAGGATAGCTCTCAGGAACTGCATGATGCTCACTAGACAGGGAGATGTTTATTAGTGTGTGTCAGTGTTTTTTCTCTGCCCTACTCTGTGTGTTGGTGCCTGTGCAATAGCACGGGAGATGGAGAGGAGAGAAAGTGTGAGCTTAATAGCCCACCAGAGTTGTCTGGCAGCTGCTGAGAGCTGCAGACAGGAATGGCAACATGAGTTCCCTTTTTCTTCTCCTTCTTTGAGGCACTAACACAGTTCCCACTCAGTTCCAGATGACACTACCAACCTCCAAGGAAGATCTGTCCAAACACAGAAGAACTTCAGACAGTTCCCTTTTGCCCTTTCTCACCATCAGTTACACATTTACAAAGCCAAATGGACCAAAGTTTCCAGATTCCCTCCAGCAGCCCCACCATTCCATTCCATTCCATTCCATAGTCACCAGTTCTCCCTCGTTACTTGTATCATGATACTAGTGGCTGCTTCCAGACAAATTCCCCTAACAGATGCAAAATACCTAACAGCAGGATTGGCTTCTTATTCCTGAAGATGACTGCATTCAGGACTTCTGTAAGGTCTACAGAGAGAGTCTGGTGAACCTAAAAGAGAATTAAATAAAAGAAAAAAAGTGGTGCTGGTTTGGAGCAGATAGAAAGCTCTCTTACATACTTCTAGGTCTTAGACACTACCCCGTGATGACCACTGAAAACCAAGGGAACAGCAACAGGGTTTCAGGAGCCTGACACAGAAAGGAAAGTTAGGTCACTGGACCCTCAAGTTTCACTCACCACCAGTTGCCAGAGCTGCACAGCTTCCAAACCACAGTGTAACTTGTCTGTTTTGTTCTCACTACTCCCTGCAGGCCCTCTGGCATGTGGCTGTCAGCCTGCCAAGCACATAAGTGGTAGGAACAGCCACCACCAAACACAGCTCTACCTTAGCCACAGAACCAGGCAGCAAGACTGAGGAGCCAGGCAGCCAAAAACCAGCAGCGGCAAGAAGCTGTCCCTGCCTGCTGGAGCTGGGGCCTACAGAGAGCCCAGGGATAGGAACTATTGCATGGGTGAAAGTGGCAGAGGAGTTTAGGGACTTGGGAACTAGGTGAAACAGGAAAGGTCGGCTTGAGAGGGAAGTCTGCAATACACTGTTTCCTTCACAGAAGAGCCATCCAACAGCAATGGCATGAAGCCTCAGAGAGCCCCAGAAGGGCTCAAACTTGTCAATAAGCCAGAGAGTTGATATAGGAAGGCAGGCATAAGGATCACAGGGCTGATTCCTTTAAATACTCCTCTGAAGAGAGAAATATTGCACAGCAGAACTAGGAGTAGCTCCTGAAACATGGTGGCAGTGGCAACTCGTCTCAGAACTGACAAGCCAAAGCCTTTAATAGCCTACCATCCATGAGCCCTGTTTATTCACAGAGTAAAGCCAGCAGCAGTAACACAATTAAGATGCAAGTTGGCTATGGCCAGACAAGTCCTCACTATTAACATCACTGAGATGAATGTGGCCATTTCACAGAATCACAGAATCACAGAATCACAGAATGAAATAGGTTGGAAAAGACCTTTAAGATCATCTAGTCCAACCTATGACCTAACAGCTCCTCATCAACTAAACCATGGCACTGAGTGCCACGTCCAGTCTTTAATTTCTTGGAGCCATTGTTCTCCTCTAAAAAACTGCAGGCGCAGGGAGACAGGCCATCATCAGCTCACATTCACAGCCACAGGGATGCTCTTACGAGGGTCTCCAGGATGCTTTGCACAGCTCCAGTTATACTGAACGGCAGAAAGAAGCAAGAGAATTGACTCTTCCTCTTCTTCCCCTTCAGAAGAAGATAAGAAACACTGACACTTAGAAATGCTGGAGATTAGAAACACTGAAGCAGTCTTGAACCGTTTCCACTTCCCAGCTGTAGCTGTAGTTTCTTTCCTCATCTCTGGTGCAAGAAGCATTCTGGGTTGTATATGATAGCACATCAAGCCAGTGGTATTGATAAAACCAAGCAACAGGTTTATAAGCCGCTAAATGATTGCACTTCAAGGATCAATATGAGCTGAGAGTGTCACTGCCAGGAGATGAAGCTCAACATTTGACACTAGAAAGCCTTTTGGGACTGGCACAACACCAGACACAGCCCTGACCTGGAAACTGAGAAGGGCAGCTCACAGAACAGAGCCAGGCTGCACTCCCACAGCTGACAGTCTGTACAAGCACCCTGCTCTAAGCCCTAAGCAGAGGCTGCACACTGATGAAGTGATGGGTGAAGACTTGGTCCAGGCTTTTGGAAAACATCTTCCCTCAGCATTAGAAATCCAACCCTTGCTTTTCTGTGCACATGCATGCATGTTCTTAACATGATTTTATCATCTGCAAATAGGGGTGCCAGCTCCCAAAGAGTATACTCTGCTGGGCATAACTGCAAGAGCAGAGCTTACAACTCATGACATGCTCTTTAACTCCATATCAAGAGAGGTCTGGTAGATACTTCAAAAGGAAATCTTTTCCCTTGTATTGGCATTGGAAAGTGCTTTTGTCAAAGCAGTAATTCCATTACCAGCTGACAACTCCAGCCTACCTGTCTTGTTGGACTGCAAAGCATCAAGTACAATGACAGCTGCCCACATTCGTAAGAGCTTGCTAATATTGAACACTTACTTTCCAATAATAGGTTCTATTCCACTATTGATCATTTTAGTAACAACAAAGCAGTTTACAGTATGGGAGCTGTGTCTTCCACCCCCAGTCTCCCATGAGAAAGGTTTTAAAATGTATTTTGCTCTGTCCTGAAGAGGAAAGTGATTTGAATTGGACGGGCTGGGTATGCACTTCTCCCCCCATGATTTGTGCCCTTCTCTAATTCTTCAATGATTCGTGTCTCAGACCTTCAGCCACATGCTAGCTTTCAGTTCTGCTGGGAATAACTTGTGGAAAATAACAAAAGAGAAATCAATGCAATCAGATTACAGGCCAAAGCAAAACACTTTCATATATATATATATATATATATATACACATNTAATAGTGGTGGCTTTGTATTTTAAAACTTTCATATATATATATATATATATATATATACACATATATATATATATTTACACACATATTTACTTTTAAATTTAAATATTTAAATATATTTACACACATATTTATTTTTTATTTCATTTATATTAATAATTATTTTTTTTTTATCCCTGTGCTGACTCTGAACACCAGAGTGCTTCTAACCTCAGTATTGTAGCGATGCTGATAAAGCAAAAGGGATGCCACCAACAGCCATCCAGAGCACAGCAAAGCATCCTCAGATGACAGGTAAGCAGGTCTGGAAGGAGGGGACCACAGCCAGGTGCACTCCAAAACCTTCTGCAGGAGTTCTAGCAAGGACACGTTGGAGAGCAGCACAGCCACTGCTGCATGGGAGAAACATAATCAGAAAGGGTGATGGGATGGCACAGGTTAAACCAGCTTGACAAGCACAAGAGAAGTGCAGAGCACACCCCTGGTGCAGTGAGGTAGCCCTGCTGCCACAGCTCATCTGAGTAAGGCTGTCCAGCTACTGGTATTCATCTCCCACAGCACAAGCAACTGCTCAGCCAGCTAATCAACAAGTAACAACACAGTAGGAAGGCCAGTTAGAGCTGTTCCCTAGTATTGTCTAATTTTTTTGAACTATGACAATACCAGGATATTTCAAACTAGGCATCAAAGGCCCGCTGCTGTGTTTATGAACAAGAAAAATACAGTGATTCTGTCTTTCAGCAGCCAATTCTTGAATCATCAGAAGGCAGCAAAACCAAAACAAACTCCTCAATCTAAAAAATTTCATCCAAAATACAAAATGGTCTTTGTTAATTATAATGCTGCATCTGAATCGGGAAACAACCACCTTACCTGCTGAGACAGTTAGAATACAGTCTCTGATTGTCAAGTTACAACCTCACTGAAATTAACTTAGCAATCAATACAATCTTGCCTCACCTCTCTGTTGACTACAAGGTGTTGTCTGATGAAGGCTCCAGTACAGAAAATTCAAGGATGGCTGCAGGAGGTCAGTGTCCCTTGGCCTACATTTCCCACAGAGATTACTGACTGGAAACAAAAGAACACGTGTAACCAGGACACCAGCTTAACAGAGCACCTCAGCACAGGAAAGAAGTCAGTCAGTGGGGAGGGAATTCAGACAAAGTGAAAATAAACAGAGCATGGTACAGACAAAGCAACAGGCATCTGCCCTACAGTGTTTGCTTTAGAGTGGACAGTCCAGTGGAGGATGATAACAGAGAGGGGGGAAATAGAAAAGGCTATAGTAAAGGGCACTATCACATCAATACATCAGGCAGCAATGAATCCAAAAGCAATGGACTTTAAGTTATCTGTTTCCACAGTGAAAAAAAGCTGTAGTGTGACTTATCTGTTTCCACAGTGTGAGCTTGATTCTAGTACTAGAACAAGCATTAACAACCATGTGACTGTCTCTCATGGTGACCAGACTGGGGAAAGCCATGGAGAGCTGCTCTCCTCCACTCTCACCAACTTTGCTCGCACTAGGAGTAAAACGTCATGTTTATTGTAAGCACCAAACACTTAGGAACAATGTTTAGTAAGAGCTGGGGAGGGAAATCCAGGGCTGCAGGGCTCAGCAAAACTGTCATTGGAGATCTTTTGAAGAGCAGTCTGAGTAAGCAATTCTCAAAAAACAGGCATCAACGTGCCCCTTCCATCTAAGAGGCCTCATTAGAGAAGAGTGTCTTGCACATCCACCCCTGGAGAACACAGTCCGGAGGCCAAGGGGGAAAAAATGAGGTGGCTGGGGTAGGGAGAGAGTTGTGCAGAAAAATACAAAGCAGAAAGCAAGAGCAAAAGGAACTTGTGACTCCTGGGAGAAGCTGAGCTGTGTTCTAAAATCACAGCAGCTACAAAGGCTGGGATAAAGAGGCCATGGTTCTTCCACACCCCCAGTTCCCTTGACTAATGAATGTCTGAGAAACGCTGCTTCCTTACAAGGGCAACACAGGCAGCCCAGAGATACGAAACATTTCAAATTGAAGGGGATAGTCCTTCAAAGTCTGCTGGAGAGACCAATTTGTCAGAGCAGGGAAGAGACGAAATGATGGATCAGGTGAATTTTCCTCCTAGTATCCTTTTTTCACAGCCTTTATGAACCTCCAATAGCCAAGTAAGAAGGCAGAAGTCACCAAGTAAGGATCACCAGACAAGACAGCAGGTTATGGTATGGTAAACAAACACAGCCTGCTCTTCTGTCTGTGGGGTGGAGTGGGCAAGCCCTGCAGTTGGTTGGGAGCCATATGCTCTGGATTCACATTCCAAGGAAAGCCCAGTTTCACTGCTGGTTCCTGATAGCCGATTAATAGGACATGCCTGTGGCCCGAACCCCCCAAGACTGCTATAGCAAGGGTGGACGGGAAAGGATGATTCAGGAAGCACACCAGCCATACTGTCACGTGCCAAATCAACAACAGTCACTGACCCTGAAATCATGTCGTGGTCAGAGGAATACTTTGGCCACCTTGTGAGGTTTCAGACAAAAAAAGGATTGCAAAAGCAAGAGGAAGAGAACCTGGGTTTTGTTAACTGAATAGTTACCACAACTCTTTACAGTGCTTTGCCTATGGAAGTATCTCAAAGCAACCATTACTACAATGCAAGGTCCATCTCCTCTCAAAGGACAAAGAGCAAGTTCCTAATCATCTTATGGCACAATTAACTTCCCTAGGAGAAGATGGATGCACATACTCACCCTGGTGAAGCAGCTTGAAGTCTGTGCTGTCCAGCTCCCTCATGCCCTTGCTCCGCAGCTGCACCAGGAAAAGAAGGCTCAGCAAAACAGGCAGGTTCCTGTTAGCTAAGAAGGGTACAGACAGCTTAGCTTGTCAGTGAACTCTAAACTGTTGTACCTTAAAGTGTGCCAGGAATTGCTAATTTTCTGGCTCCGAAGTGAGGATGAGTTAGGGGAGGAAGTATTCCCTCTTTACACACAAACACACACACACCCACACACCCACACAGAGCCCCAACTTTATTTTCATCTCTACAGTCCCCTCTGGATCAGGTCCCCTTTCTGCCACTATGGGATGGTCTGAGTTACACCTGAATCCTGACAACACCATTTTAGGTGCAACTAAAGAAGGGGGGAAAAAGAGGGTAGTGTCACTTACACCCATCATGAGCCATGTAGGGAGCATGTTCCTCACACTTTGAAATCGATACTGCTAATAAGCCAGAAGTCATTAGCCCTTTCTAGACTGCTCTCTTCCGGCCCACTTGACCATCACTGGCAGCCCACACTTTTGACAGAAGCTTAGCTGCACAGCATTTGTTCTCCTCCATCCCATGAGACTGGAAAAATGCTGTCCATTCCATCCCACAGGGCAGAGCAGAGACAGAACTGAGAACCCCTCACAGCAGGTCTGTATGTAAGGAAAATGGGGCTACTTAGACCACCAACCCCCCAGGACAACCTTCTCCCTACTATTCCCTCTTTTGCAGTGCTGTAAATAGGTAAAGATTTCACATTGTATACAGCCATACCTACAGCAAGCAACTATCACCTCCAGAAAATGTTTTCACAAAAGGCTCAAGAGTTTTCAGTTTTGAGGAGGAAACATTTATGGCTGTCTTTAATGCTGACATATTCCTGATGGAGTCCCACTGTTGGGCATCTTTCTTGTCTAAAGGCAGGCTACTGTTTGAATAGGGATGCAGATCCCCTGGCCTTAACTACTCCAGGCATCAGAGAGAGCTGCCTGTGTGCTGGGAGACAAGGAAGTCTGTCTCCAGAGTACATCTGGTGTTTGACTTGCTGGATGGCTTGCCAGGATCTCAGTTAAAAAGTTCAAGATGCAGTATGAAGAAGAGCTATGCATATTAGTGGCAGCAGAAGTGCTCAAATCTTGAAAAAGCTCCTCTAGCTCAGTGTCCTACCTCCATCACCAGTGGTTTGGAGGAATAGGTCTGATTCCCACTATAGGAAGTTGATAATTTGCCTCCCCACAGGTCCTGGCACCCCTAGATCAGCAACAGAGGGACACATCAAGTTCAAATGGGCCCAATTCCAAACAAAATCAAATCTAGCAGATCTTGTAGCCTCATGCTCTACCATGCTCCTGCTTTCAGTGCCCCTCCTCTTTTCCAGTCTACTGACTTTGCTGGAGGTAAGGCAAAAACACTTTCCTTCTTGTTGCCTCCATCCCAACTGCTGCACAACAAAATACTTGAAACAGAGCAAAGCTGTTACAAGCATCAGTGGCCCCCTCAGGAACATGTAAAAGCTGTGCTAAGTCCCTATCCTAAAGGAGCCAAGGACATCCTAGCACTGCTCACTCTTTCAGTTCAAGCTCACAGACTGCTTTGCACAGCACTTTTCATAGTGAGACAACAGTTCCAACATCACAGACAGGACTAGTAAGGAAAACCAGGATTTCCCCCAGTCACAGCTTTGCTCCCTTTGAGAGATTTAACAGACTAATGAGATCTGGTGATACCACAGTCCCTGTCTGGGGATCAGTATCATGAATGATTCAGTCTTTGCTCCTCGTCTCTGTGTCCTGGGAACTGTCTGTACTCAGGCACACCCAGCTGTTTTGCACAAAGAAGAGGAAAAAAGGAGGATGTCTTTCAGCCACCAGTTGGGCCCCTATTCATGCAGGAAGATTTACCAGCACAGCTCTCCATTTGAATGCTGACAGCAGTATACAAGAACCTTACCTTGATTTAACAATCACAGTTTGAAGCCAGAACAACCTAAATTATAAAAAAAGGCCCTCACTTCAAAATGAATCTCTGAAAAAAAGAAACTAAATCAGTAGAGTTGTCCCTAAATTTCTTCATGCAGATAAGTACTGAAGCTACATCAGCAGTTCAAAACCACTTTATCCCAGACTGTGTCCCTACAGCTAGTTGATCTTACAGCAAAACCAAGTCACAGAAGTGGTGTCACCTTGTAGGGTGGCTGAGCTGCTCTCTACCAGCAGCTGCTGCAGAATCTGTAAAAATCGGCTCCGAAGGAGATCACAGACAAGGACATCCTCATTTCTTTCCAGGAAGGTCCTTAGAGTCATCAACACCTTCCAAGCCACCTCCACAGAGCTTGAGCAGACCAGGTCCTGCAAAAGAAGAAATACACACATTACCCTTCCGCCCTGATTAGGCAGAAGTCACTGCTATTTAATACCACTATGCTAATGTGCTGCCTTGGGAAACAGCCTAATAAAGCACCATTCAGATCAAGTATGTCCTGATTAAATAGAGAACTGAATAAAGCAGAAGGACTCATGTCTGTTAGGCACCTCTAAGTAATATCCCATTTAAAGAATGATTTGCTATGTAAGGGGTAACATACATTTAAGGTTACAGTTTTAGGCAAGTGAGACCTAAACAAGAGAACAGAGTTCCTGGCACCTCTGCTCTCCTTGTTGTTTTGAAAAATTAGCTTGCATATTAAAGATGCTTGCCTTAAATCAAGCTCATGAGTCAGTCCATAGCTCCTAATTTTCAAAAGGCTGGCAGCCTTGTATGTGTAGTAGTAACATAACAGCTAAACTGCATGAAACATACAGAAGCCAGGCAAGCAATCACTCAATTACAGGGAAGGGAAGAGTCATGCACACAGCTCACAAGCCTGCATCTTGACTACAGAGCTCTGTCTGGAGTCTCTGAGCTGAATCCCACAGCCAGTAGCCTTAATTTGGGCATAGTCTTCATGTTAAGGTGTTTAACATTAAATTTACTTGCACAGCATGTACAGAGGCAGTTGCATAAATATCAGACAGAAAATGCCTGGTAGTGCTGACATAATATGACCAGCTCAACACGTGTTATGTCAGCACTACCTTTCCTCTCTTCCTGCAATAGTCCTGGCTACTGCATTGCAAATGGTAGAGCTGAAGAGGTGAACAGGAAACTGGTCTCAGCAACTGAGCCTACAGCCTGCCTAGACAGCTTGCTGCCTCCCAGCTGCCTTCTACTATCACACAGCAGTAATGCCTCCAGACTTCGATGATGGAGAGGAAATGGCTGTGGGACCCCATACCCAAGGAAAGCAAACAAGGTGAGAACAGGCTGTCTGTGCCAGAAAAAGCTCTCTACTTCCGAGCCGAATTCCTGCCTCTACCAGAGACCTTCATGAATAAAGGGCAGGGAGATGTCTGCACAATCATCTCTGCTGACCTAGATCTGATCCATATGACATTCAGGAATGTATCTAATGTCTCTGTTCTCTGAGAGAGCACCTCAGACCTGGAGCATGGAGAAGGCAAGTGGGACAGTGTGTCATCATGACTACATTCACCCCCAGATGAATACACACAGCACAAAATGACATGAACCAATGGCCACAGCCTTCCTGGTCCTGGCAAATGCACCATTGTGTTAATAGGTTCCTTCCTACCCAGAAGCTCAAGGTCTCAGACAAAGTCACTAACCACCTGTTACATCTAATCCAGACAATTATTAAAAGCAGATAAGCAAGTAAGTCATCCTTGGAAGGACATTCATTTTTGTTTCACTGTACCATGCAGAGGCCTTTCCATTTCACTAGTGCATTCTGAGGCTTAGGTTATTCATCTCATAAGTTTTCTTCACATCTGACAGTATATTTATCCCTGGATATTCCACTGTTTTATTAGTCCATCTAAATTCAGATTGATTATGCTCTTCCACAACTGAAAGGTGAATTGTCAAAGCCTGTGATTTATTACATCTCACTTTAAAGACTACAACAGAGCTAAATGAATTTATTTCTGCAAGAGCACATGGCAACACAGAAAAGGGAAAGCTGGAATGTTGCACCATTCAGGGAAGGGAGACGCTGTTTATGTTTTGCTTATTGACAGACCAGCTTCAGTTTATGAAGTGATAGGCTCCAGAAGTACTGCCAAAGGTAACTGTGTGGGCCAGCCCCATGGGACACTTCTCCTCCTTAATTTGTCCTGATACGTCAACTCAATGATCACTTTTACTGATGCTCTGCAATGGTATCAAATGCCTGGGTGTTGCTACCTACTCTGTAGTATCACTCCAGCTGTGAAAGAACTGCCCTACAGGAGAGCCCTCCTGCCAGTCATTTCCGTAACCTCAGGTATTAAAATTTACTTCACAGCCTCTTAGATCAGAACAAATACGTTCTGTAATGCCAACTGTCTGTAATGCCCAATGGATGCCCACTTGGAGTCAAACCTTGCTTCCTCTTACTTCTTCACCATCTGCTGACATGGGTTTGCCTTCTCAATGACAGTTGGTTTTAATTTCTCTAACAGACTGGAGAAGAAATATCAAAGCCCTTAGCTTTTGTCCTTACAGGCAAATCTCATGCTCTTCTTCGGAAAAGTCAGCAAATATTTACCATGTGACTGGCTCAACAGTCATGGGACAAGAGGCCACTGATGGGGAGGGGTGACAAGACATGTGAGAGCAGTGGAAGTGAGAAAAGGCCTTTAAGCAGCCATCAGGACATGGATTGTGTCACGATTACATGGGCTAACAGAGCTCATTACACCAGCTAAAGGCAAACACACTCGCCTGCTACTTCAAGGCCCCTTTCTCTCCTGCACTGATTAATTTTCCCTGTCATTAGACTTTTACTTTATCTTTTAAGAGCAATAAAACATGTTATTTACAGTCCTGAAAACTCAAGAGTACTTCAAAACTCTCTGCCAAGAGTCTCCAGTTAAAATCAGACAAAATGAAAACCTCAAACAAACAGACAGCTTTGCCCTCAAGACCTGTTCTCTGCACGCTGCTTTTTCAAAGTTCTTGTTCATCATACGCTTCTCATCTATCAGTAGCAAAGCATTGCTCCCAAATTTGCAAAACAGCTTCTTCAAAGGCTGGCACCAAAGAATATGGAGTACTCGGCTGTGTATCTGGATAGAGGAAGAATGGGTTTTTTCATGGCACACATCAGCAGGACCCTTCAGATCCCTCTCCAGCCAAGTCTCAGAAGATCCCTTCCTGTCACAGTAGATGGATGACAGAGAAAGAGGTAACACACATACACAGTCCCATTTTCCACATAAGGCTTCCCTGGCAGGTGGAAGTCTGTGTATACACACCTGGCCCCTTCTATCGAAATCCTTGGCTTCACAACATCACTAAAAGTTTTAAGAACCAAAAAGCCCCAAAATCAGGGCCAGGACAGCAGTCCGTCCTTGTGAAAGCCACATACCAGTAAAATAAGCAAAATGCTGGAATTGCTCTTCAGAATGGAAAGCAATGGGTTAGCACTGTTCAGCTGATCTGATGTGCCAAAATCAGCTTCTTCAGCCTCAGTTTGCTTGCAGTCTTCCCAGGAAAACCAGAGTTGGAGGATTTGGTGTCCAAATCTCCCCATAAGTTCAGGGTAGCACAGGAAGAACTTCAGCAGGAGAGGACAATGGACATAGACCAAGCTCAGATCTGGAAGATTATCCAGGATCCTTCTTATGGTAGACAACGACTTCTGGTAAGAGGGAAAGGGGGAAGGAGGACAGAGAACAAAATAATCACTAAAACTGAATATAAAACACTGTGAGAAACAGTCACACTGCCTTTTCAGCAGACAATCAAATACATCAGTTAAACATCATTTTGTGAAGCCCATTTGCATCACAAAGGCTAAGAAACTTGTAGGCTTTATACAGAGCTCAAAGCTGTGCAGCAGCAAAGAGCCATATGGGAGCACTCGAAAGCCTGCTGCAGAGGCTGGAGATGTGTTTGGGAGACCGAAGCTATGAAATTTGTTATATTCTGTATGTGAATTCACAGCCTATCCAATGCATTTACACTTCCCACACATACACAAGTTTATTTTGTCAAATCTATATTCCCCTATGGATTTTCATAGTTAACTTTCCAGAGTGTAGATGCACAGTCTTCACTCATTCACTGCTCACCACCTATGTCAAAATACTTTCTACAAGAAGGTTGATGTGAGTGGGGAAAAATCTTAGTTTCAACAAAAAGGCTCCAGGAGGTAGGAATGAAATCTTCTTTTACCACATCCAGGGCTTTGCCTTTGTCCTGACAGACAGCAAGGAGGTAAAGTGCAGCTCTGAGTATGAGTGGAGGGGGACAGTCTCCATGGTCTTGTGCTGATAGGAGAAAATTTCTTACAGCTACAAATAATTCTGCATCTGGAACAAACCTGCATTGAAGGAGATTGGAGTGGAAACAGTAACAATAGATACGCTTTACCCACCAATACGTGGTACATAATGGCCACAAACCCACTTGCTTTGTATACTCTTGGCTCACCTGTCCCCGAATGTGTAGGAAAAGTGTAAGAGTAGTATGAAACAGTGCTGGTGGCTGCAAAGAGACTGATCCAAAGAGAAGGGCTCAGGGGTTTCAGACAGGAGGAGAAGGCTTTCAGCAATGCTGTAGTTTAACTGAGGCAGACCCTTCTGCAGTAGCTCAGACATCTCTTGCTCTAGAAATAAAACTAATATAAGCAGGCAGGAAATGATGAGTAATGTCTATGGAGCAACTCCACAGTCTGCATACACTAATCACACCTCTATGATTCGGCATCAATAGTGGTGTGAGACCTGATTTAACAGAGCTGGCTTTAAGGATGAAAAGACACTTCTGTCTGAGATTCCCAGCCCTTTGCTGATGCTGCCTGTATGGTGACCAACCACTGCCAACGGGAAAAGTGGCTCTTGTAATGTAGATACTTTCATCTCATTTGTTTGGGACTTACCTATTATGGAAAGTTACAGTATATAGACAGGAAAGCTTTATATATTTTTTCCAAAGGGAAAAAATTACCTTAATCCGCAGATATGGGTGACTATGCGGCAAGTAATTTTGTTTCAATTAAGTATGCAAAGTTGTGCTAATAAATGTCCCCATATAAACAAAACCATAGGCAGATGAAATGCATTCTTTCAGGTAGGGTTCCAAACTCTTCTAAAGGCATTCTCTGAGTGTTACCTCCTTGCTGGACCAGCTTAAAAACAAGCTGGGGGAAAAAATCTCTCAATCAAGCTATGTGTGTCCTCCTTTCCCTTCTCCTTTGTCCTTTTCTAATTTTTTTTCACCTATTGCCTAAAGAGGGTGTGGCAGGGCCTTAAACTAAATGAAGCAATCTTTCTCTTTCCCCAAACTTGCCCTCCTGAGAAGAAGTTCTCCTCTTCTCTGTGGCTGAGTAAAGGTTCAAGCATAAGTTGCAGAGGAAACTGGAACAGGTGTGATTCAGGACAGAATTACTGTGAAGAAGAGCAGAAAGAGACAGTAAAGAAGGCTAGAAATACCCTCTTCCTACTTCTAATACCCCACACTGTCTGCCAGAACCTCATTTTACGGAATGATCACATAGAAGCACCTGCCCCATCACAAGAAGACTCTAGGAGCCAACCCAGGCTTCCAGGAAAATGATGAGCTCCCAATGGACTGTCAGCTCACAGATGTGGTGGGTGTGTTCAGTGACAACAGTGAACATTGTTCATACCTTGAACAGTGCTCATACCTTAGGCCAATGTGAGTTCAGTGGGGTACTCCCACAATCAAACCTTGTCTACACAGGGAGTCCTATAAGGACAGGATCCCCAACACTGCAGAGAATGGGACATGTTTAAGGGTAGCTCACAATACATGATTCCACTGGCAAACAACACTTAGATTTTTTAGCAATTACATTGCCAGGGATGAACACTGAACAGTGCCAAAATATTAACAAAAGGGTGAGAACAACTCTATTTCCAGGTATTTCTCTCTCTCTCCAACCATTTCCTTGCAGAACAGGACATAACCAGACATGTGTAACTCACCATCCTTTGCACAGCACACTGCTCTATTCAAAGGCCTAGATCACTCCCACCACACACCATTCACAGGCACAAATGCCCTCACTCTAAGTTCCACAGTAGTAAACTGAACTAGGAGTGCTATGTGTTTTGTTTACTTTTTTAATGAGATACAGCCACAGGAAAGAGGAGGTAAAAGATCTCTGCAGATCCACAGAGAGTCTCCCCAAATACTCCTCAACCTAGAAATCATAGCCGCTAGTATAGGAGATCCTTTGCAATGCCTGCTACTGAAGTCATCCTCCTCCTTCCCATTTCTAATACATTATCACACCATGAGGAACAACAACAGCAGTAGTACATGCCTAGGAAGCCAGAGCTCAGATGGAACTGATGCTACTGGTACTTCTCTTCAAAACACCCAGTGATCTGACTACTCCAAAGTCAGGCTGCTTTGGAGTCTATTTGTGCAACTCACGATGGAGCACAGAATTCTCACAATGCTGTGTAAATCCATCCGCCCCCTACCCAACTGCTTCTCCCTTCTCCCACATCCAGCTCTTCCATTGTCACTAACCATTTACATTTTTCAGTAAGACACAACCATTCTTGAGTCTTTCAGCCTCTCGTCTTGCCTAATCAGGTGTATTAGATAAGGCATGATCTACTTTCCCATCTGGGAATTTTTGACTCACTTATAATGCACACATCACAATACCTCTGTACAGAGCAGAATCTGGCCTTCAGCTCCAGTGTCAGTCGGATGAAGGATGAGGATGCTACACAGAAAGCAAGACAGAAATGTCAAAGGAACACAGAACATGTATGACAAGAAAAAGAGTAGGCAGGTCCCATAACCCCCACACATCTCCATGCAAGCCTGCTGAAGAGGGCAGGCCATCTCAGTAAGAATACGTATATTAGGCCGCCTCTCAGAAAGTAAACTACTCTGAGTTTGGGTTGGAGGGGAGTATCTGAGATTCATTTGTTTTCCCAGGAGGAAAAGTGACGATTTGCCAGCTTAACATGTTTAGAACAGAGGAACTGTCTACACCACCTCTCTGATGTGTGAAGAATCAGGCACACACAGACTAAACAGGATTTCTACGTAGTAAAATCCCACCAACAATTCCAGCATAATCCCTCTCTACAGGAACAGCCAATTCAATTCTGCATTATTCCAGAGGGAAGGATAAAGCTGACACAACATTCTTAACCAAAATAAAACCTGTCCCATCATCATTGCTAGACCAAATAACTTTTCCATCCTGCTGAACATGACTATGCACTCTATTCTTACTCATATAAACATGTAATAGACCCTCCACATAAAGTCTCGATGTTAGGCTCATTGCCTCAGTAATATGTAGTAGCAGCAAGTTCCATCAGTTGAGAGCACAGAGAACATGGGTGCTCTTAACACAATACCCTCATACCCAGCTTCTTGGAGAACTTATTCCGCATGTTTGGCACCACTGTAAAGAGGGTATTGAGTGTGGAGATGAAAACCTCTGTCACTGACAGGCTGACAACCCTTTCCAGATAGCTCTGTGGAAAGATGAATAGATCAGGTGCATAAGATGCAATAAACGCTGAAGGCAGCAGCTTTCTTCCAGCCTCCTCCCTGCCCAGAAAGTCATGTTTCTAAATCCAAACAAATGGAGTAGCAGTTCTTTTACCAAAATGCCTGGCAGCAGAGCAGGCTCACAGAGCACTCTGAACGCAACACTCCCCGCTGCCAGCGCTATGAGTTGTGCTGGTAATTCTGCAAGACATCGCACCAGACAAGAAACTTCTTCTGGATTCCAGCAGGCAACCAGTTAGGCCTTAATGCACAGTGACTGACATTACTGCCCACACTGCCCTGGAAGCCACAGCTCTTGCAGGTCATATGGCTAATTGTCCCATACAACATAGGACATATGTTTAAGTGCAGCTGACTTCAGCAACACGTAACACCTGTGCTTCAGCGTTTCACTGAGCAGTGGCAAACACAGGCATTTGAGCTCTCTACAGAGTCCAGCCCTGAACTGTTTAGAACAGAATGACTCAACTCACTCTTGTTGAAGGTCACTGGACAATCTTCTCACAGTCCATTAATTTTTACGCAAGTTCAATGAGCAAGAAACAGCACACTGACTCCAGCTTTGCCAAACTGGACATGCAGTGCACCCTCCTGTCAGGGAGGAAAATAGCAGTGCCACTGCAGCTGCCTACCAAGAGATTGGTTAAGAAAACACCAACCAAAACATCTCCAAGTTCCTAACAACTGCAAGAATCCATACACCTGTACCTGTCACAAAGCACAAACAAACTTGACTAAACATTAGGAACCACAACCAAAGTCCCATTGTTTTGACAATTCTGCCTCAAGTGTCTTAGGCACAGGCCTGTATGGAGCACTAAAGCACTCGTGACTCTCCACAGCTACTTTTTTACATCATGTCACTGGCCTCACTGAGGCACAAGGCTTAATACTGCCCTTGCTGTGCAGGCTGGGCAGCTTCATCAGTACCTTCTGGGAAGAAGCATAAAAATGAAACTGCAGGTGCAAAACATGGCTGCTCTCTGGGACACAGGCAAGTTTTGAAAAAGTAGCAGAAGGGGAAACAACAGTACAGGCACTCTTCATTTTCTGCAACATCCGGAGCTGCCACGGATCACACAGCATGGTAGGTAGGCTATGGGATCACACAGTCTGAAGAAAGACACTGACATCTACATGGAAGCTTTATGAATTTCTGCTCCCTCTGAGACCATACACTACCTTTTGCATGAACTATATAATTCTACATTTGGCTGTGGAAAAGTGACAAATGCCACAGCTGTTCTCGGTTTATTCAACATGCCCTCTTCCCAAAAACACATTTGTGCAACCCACTCCTGGTGCTTGAAAGGACATTTCCAGGTACCCATGGAACAGACCAAGTTCAAGAGAAATCCTACCATGACCACGGGGATGCAGAGACTGTCACAAATCCTCAACAGGAACTCAGAGAAGTTGCTTAGTGTGTCTTTGCTCTCAGAGTTGGGGGCAGTGAAAGCGTTCTCCTGGGCCATGAAGTCACCCTGGAATTCCACTGCTAACCTACAAACACACAGTGGATTACAGGAAAGAGGAAACCTCCTCATTCTGTAAAGAAAGCCAGGAGATACTACATTTTAATCACAATTTTCACCAGAAAGGACCCACAAACACTCGATGAATTGGAAACAGGAATCTGGCAACCACACTCAGCTACCTCTTGAGTGAAGCTATTAAAAGTCATCAAGGTTGCACAACAGTACATGTTGGGAAAGGAAGACTTAGTTTCTGTGAAGAAAGCATCTGCTGTTGGAAGCTCTGGTGTGGCAAGACTGGTTTTCAGCCACACCAGAGTGCCTGATGCACAGTACAGCAAACCTTGTGAAAATCAGCCAAGGGACCATTTAGCTGATACAAAATCCGTGACAGAACCCGAGTGCCTTTTAACACCACCCCAAGACTCTGGGTCACACTCTGGAAAGGCATGTCTGCTTCTGACTGAATTATCTCAGCCAAGCCAAGTGATGCAAGGCAAAAACTAATTTGGCCAGACCACCCCAACAACTGATCCTGATTCATTCTGATTCATACACAAACCCATCTACCACTGTCTGCTGTGCAGCTAAGGGTGCCAAATAGCTCTGATCCAGCAAAAGAAGTAAAGTTGGTGCCTATAGACCCATTTTCAGTAACAGGTCAGAGACATGAGCAAATCCAAGGCCAGCATCTGGAGCAGATACACATTTGTTAAATGGTTAATCCCCTCTGGCAGTGAAACCACATAGCACAGGAATCTGGTTTCACACATACCTTCCAATAGTTCTTACATCATCAGCAGTTTTGGTGAATTTTCAAGCAGTCCCTCAGTGCCCAAAGACATGAAATAAACTGATAGGTCCCAGGCAAATTTCATGGGAGACACATCCAGGTGTCATAAAATTTTCATTATTAATACATACCCCTCACTCTGCTGTTTCACTGACAAGTGCCATGCACTGAACTCACCTGTGATACTTCTGTGGTGGGGCTGGGTGGAGGAACATAGTCGCAAGGACAGAAGAATGGACAGACGCGGACACACACCACCCACCCACACACCTTCCTGACTTGTCCTCACCTGCAAGCATTTCTGAAACTTTCCAGGGTACTGAGCAAGAACTGACCCTGTCTCTGAGGAGCTCTGCCAAGATTTCTGTTTGCCGGGTGACTCTGAGACACTGAGAATAGGAGATCGCCCTGCTAAAGGAGAGAAGTCTTTAAAATCTTATGTTCACTTTCAGAAAAATATAGCTTTCTCCTCTGACACCAGCAGCAGGAGGAACAACAGATTTCACTTCACTCACTTCTTTCACACAACTATTTTTTTACTACTTTGCTTTTCCCAGAGAGGGTACAGTTAAAGAGCTTGTGTGCTCTTCCCAGGGAGGACAGAATTACAGAGCTACTAATGCTGCACTGCCCTGTCTTTACCGTCTGTATTACCATGATTTGATCTGAGTTTTAAGCATTTCAGCTAATGGAGCTTCAAACCCTTCTGAGAAAAGTTTGTATTTTTTTAAATTTTCTTTCTTCCAAATACTCTTCAGACAACACAGAATAGTTCTTCTCCTTGCTTAGCAATGAAATCTTAGAAGTTCTTCTACTTTGGCTTAGAGTTTCAAGCAACTATCCATGTACTAGTTCTTGTTCCCACACAGCATCCCACTGAGTTAAACCTGAAGCCAACTGAAGCATCAGAGTTAATCATTTGCCCAAACTGGGAACAACTTTGAATTCAAAATCTGCCTTTAAGCCTTAACCTGTTGTGGTGGTCTTCTCCATAATACCAGAGGAGGGCACAGCTACATACTGGTGCCTGGCAGTTCAGAAGTCCTTCTCCATTTCATGCTGAGATACCTTGGCAGAGGTATAATCATTTTCTCTTTTCTCCCTTTAAACACAGCCTGGATATCCTCACTATCTGTCTTAATTTCCTTCCTGTGAAGCTCCTAATTGTGAAAGGGACACCTAGCTCTGTGTGTGTGCAAACGGACTGGCCAATACCTGCCTACGGGACAGAAAGCACTTCTGCCTTCTTCAGGCAGAGAAGGCCAATATCTGGTACCACTGAACTTGGGTCTAAAGATAGTTCATCAAGAGTTTGGAGTTCTGCTACTCCTTTATGCATTGAGGTGTTCTTGTCACGTGATCTACAGGCACGTGATCTAAACCTACATGGCTCTAAGCCTATAGCAAGAAGGCTCAGCCCTTGTCTTTTCACTAGCCATCTGTATCTGGGGCTCTTCTCAGAAGTGCAGAGGTCCCAGCAGCACATCACACTAACTATGGATTCCAGGAACAGGAAAGGATTTATAGGTCAAACAGTGGCTAACAACTCCCTTGCTGAGGGATCACAGTGCATCTATGATGACACTCTTAATCTGAATGCAGAACAAGAAATGTTCATGGCTGAAAAAATAGATTGACCAATGCAGCCCACAAGGTGGGGGCCTGAAGAAAGGGAAGTTCAAATAATTTTGGAGTACTGGACACATAAAGAGAGCAGCATGCTCAAGTGGTGCCCCACAGAACTTCATTGATTTAGAAAGATAACATTCACCAGCATCCATCTTCATCTACTTCAAAGTCTGGTGCCATATCGAGGCAAGAGGATCAAAACAAATAGCAGAGAACTAAATAGCCATGGGGGATGTAAGTAAGGGGATGGAACATATATAAAACATCCACACAGTGTCCTAGGAAGATCATCCCTGTCCTGCTCAGTCCTACCAACACGCAACAACTTTTGACTTACTGCATGTCTCTTACTACTCTGTGGTGGGGAAAGGTCAGCACATCGCTTCAGCACTGCCTCCAGAAGCTTCTGCAGCTCTTCATACGGGACTGGAGGGGAGCTCAGATGGTCCTTCCTTAACAAGTGAAGAGAAAGACAAGATGCACAGTCCCTGCTGGGGACATTGCACTAGGAAGGCAACACCATCAGAAGTAACTGCTCTTCTAATGGAAATATGTCACTGCCACTTCTCTCCAGCAGAGCATAGTATGATCACAATATCTGAACAGTGCCTTCACCCACACATGAGCCCAAACGCACCCTCAGTGCTCTGCTTCCACTACAGTCAGGAAGCATATGACTGTCCAGAGTCTCATGATTATTATTGTTATCAATCCGGATGGGGCACAGAGTGACAAAGCCACAGCAGCTGCTGTACAAGCCTGCCTGGAACACTAGGTCCTTGCTGCAATGACTTGCTGCCTGCCACAGCTTCATTGCTCTGGCAGCTTTCCTGAGGTGGGTGGGAAGCTGGCTCTGCTGTACCCACGCCTGCCTCAGCCACAAGTCCCACTGCAGAGCACGTTCACCCACACAGCCACAAGGGAACAGCAAAGCCCAAGATGGTATCAACAGATCTATCTGAAGAAAAGCCTGCAAATACACTCCTGCCTACCTCAGGAAAGCTGCCACAGCTTTCACAGCCTCCACCGCCACCTCCAGTACTGGGCAGTTTACTGTCTCCATCAAAACATCAATGGCTTCTATACAGACACCTCGGTTTGTGAATAATTTGATTTCCACTGGTTGCCTGCAAAGAGACAACAAAGTAAGCAAGGAGAATGTTGTCAGAGTTAGGTAACTGTAGTGCCCTTCCCTCATTTCAGCAAATGGACAGCTGAGCCATGCGACTGCAGCCATCTTTTTCAGTGTTGAGAGCCAGCTGCTCTCAAGCAGGTACTCTCAGACTTGAGCAGGTAGAGGGTTTGCTACAAAGAGGGAACTTCAGCCAGTCTGAAGCACTACCATGATAAAACACCCACAGTCTGGGTAACTGTGTGACTACTCCAGTGAACACTGACATGAAAAGCACAAGAAAAGAAGCTTTTCAAAATGTAGTGATCTCTGTGCCTAGGACTTTACGTTCAGGCCATCTGCTCTGGCATTTGTGAGTTCATCTTGCAAGTTATATTTTTAAGTATACAAGCAAACATCACCATCCTAGAATACAGATAATGCCATGAGAATAGCTTCCCTCACAGTCCTATGGCACTTCTAATACCAGATGATGCCATGACAGGAACCTTCACGAACTTGAAAAGTAATCAAGAAAATAAACACAGTCCAACTGTTTTGACAATCCTTCTCAGTAGTGAGCATTTTGGTCATCTGTGGCACAACGCCTTTGAGCATTCAGCATGAGAGCATGGAGGGACAACAGGTCACTAATCCCATTATTGGAAAGAGCTGTGTAAATGGCAGACCGCGCTCATTTGGCTCCCAGCAAGTCAGGTACAGTTGGGAGGGCAAGCGGAAGACAGACAGCTACATGCAGACAAGAGGCACTAACAGCCTGCCAGAGGGTCTCTCCAAAGTGAAGCAAGAAAAGCAGCACAGTATGACGGGAGCCAGATTTGGGAGCCAAAAGTGTTCCCTGTTATCCAATTTTCACAGTCATGCCTGACTAAAGCAAGCCAGGAGCACATGGTCGCATGCACAAATGCAAAAGCAAAGTGAACTTCAGTAGAAATTACACTAGTAGCCCAGTTACATGGCAAAAAGGGAACAGAGGAAGAACCACTCTTTTTAGTCATTCAGTGGGATGGAATCCAGCTTCGCAGCCACCTCACATTCTGCTGTGAGAAAAAGCTGTGAGGAGGGCATGGCAAGGAAAAGGACTTGTGGAACTCAGGCACCAGGAGCCAAGCCACAAGTGATACACTGAACTTCCAAGTTGTTTCTACTCACACTAGGTAATTCTATTAATCCTCTGTATTTCCTTTCTTTAATCACTGACCTTCTGAAGTAAAGCACATCAAGAAGAAAAAAGTCTTCACTGACTCACGCAGGGAGGAAGGGATGGAGGAGTATTGCTGACTCATTCAAGACGCACAAACCCACTTTCAATATGGTGCTCTGTGATGTTTTCAGGGCCTGGGGGGAAAGTGTGAAGGGCAACACTCTTGCAGCTTCCTGCAGCCTCTCATCTTTGGGCCCTGTTGAGGCCGACAGCTAGTCTGAAGGCTTCACAGATCTTAATTTGGACATGGTTAGCTTCTATTCATGAGAAAAGCCCATGAGAAGAAAATAATCAGCTTTACCTGGGGAAGTGTAGTATCAACAGAAGTATGGAATCCAAAACAACAGAGAGAGAAAACAGCAAACATATCTGCACATGGTATTTTCCTGAATGTCTGAATGCTTGTGTTACAGGTAACTGATAGTAAAATATTGTAGTTAAATGATAGCCAGTGGATCCATAGCTGTAGTTTAGTAGCCAATGTACTTGTAACACAAATGATAACATAGAATAACCTATAAGTATGTGTTCTTCTTGAAATAAAATGCTCTATGCCACTAACCTGGTGCAGTGTCTGTGTTTGTGTGTCGTGGCCACCCCAGCAGCTACAGGGCCCCAAACTGTGCCTGCCACTTTGATTATGATGGGAGAAACAAGGGCCACTCCAGGGAGAGCTACCCAACATTCCTGACATACTGCCAACGGGAGCAGTACGTCCTGCATGGACATCACCAGAATGTGTGGCTCACTTACAAAGAGAATCCAGCTGCAAGCTAAAACCAAGAGGAGAGGTTCCAGCACGAGATCCCTTTCCCCATTATGAGATAATTTTAAATAAAACATGATTTCAAAGGCAAAGCTCAGAGAAACAGAATGGGTGCGCGAGAAAATGAGAGTAAGTGCACAGAGTGCTCTCTTTGTTTTACAAGCATAAATGCTGTAATTAGTGTTTCCCACATCCTGGTTTCTCTTTTTGACAGATCTTGCACTGGCATCACCACACTGTTCTAGCACTCTTGCTTTTTCTTCTCCTTTTTACCCTGCCGCTTGCTACAAAATTGACTATGACATTTCCAAAATTCTGCTCAAGGGCTCTCTTGGGGGATCTAAGTGGCAAAAACAAGACTCTGTCACTAGCATGACAGGATAGGAACAAGATCATAGAGGCAAGAACAGGAAGCACAGAAGAAAAACAAGCCAGTGTATATTATTTCTTAGCAGAAAACAAGAGAAAAAAGTGACAGAAGACATTAATATTTCAGCCTAGAATTTGTTTTTGCAGTTTGAATTTAGCTCAGATGATGATAGAAGACCAGAGGCCATGGAATTTGCATGCTTTGTTTTGTCAGAGGCACACTTGGCAGGAGCTGGCCTGCTCACGTATGCCTGGACCTTCCTGGCCTTCTCTCGTGCTCTGTCTACAGCAGAAAAGGGATTTCATCTCCCAGACTGGCAAGGAAGCAGGAAGATATAGTGGTGGATGCAGGCACAGACAGGACAAGCTGGGAGGTTCAGAAATAACCATCAGACCCTTCTTTGCAAGAATAAAGGAGTTGTGATTGTTCAGCACTGTCTTTCAAACACAAAAGCTCTAGAGGTGCATAGATATCTGGTCTTGGAAGAAAATCTGAAAAAGCAAAAGACCCACAGTCTCCATTCTGGGGTACCAAACTCCACCTGTGCCACTGACAGGGCTTACTCCCTTACCGTTTCAGTATTTCAGTGAAGAGCAGGAGCCCTTGTTTGTGCAACTCCACATTGTTCAGCAGCAGGACACCTCGGAGACTTCTCACCAGAGATTCAATGCCTGTACATGTTCAAGAGAAGTCACAGAGACCCTTTTAACATTCCAGAATCCAGGATGGAAGCAAAATTAATTTTTAAAAAAGAAGAAAGATTTAAACAATTGTTCTTCTGAGCCACTGAGAGAAACAACTGTCCGAAACTGTTGAGTGTTCACTCAGCTCCCTGATAATATGCCCCAACCTCCATTGCTGGAGGTAAGTCCCAAAGAACAGAAGGAATTTAACCATTCTTCCTAAATCTACTCTTGGCATGTCCACAGAAATACTCAGTAATAGTATAGTAATAGTATTATTATACTATTAGTATAATAATAGTATATTAGTATTACTATTATTAGTAATACTAATAGCAACTCAGGGAGTGTCAATCATCATAACTGGTTATTATAATGAATTAATGCTGATCAGAAACTCATTAGGACAACGACACTGTAAATTCAAGCTACACTGGACATCACAAACACATCTGATACGTACTCATTTTCAGTCCCTTATCCATCCTGACTGGAAATTGTGATTGTGTGTAAAGCGCTGGAATTCAGCTAGAGGCACAAGTATTACTACAGTCACTCTGTCAGAAAGGTTGATGACTCACCATAGACTGTGTGACACTTGGAGAAGAAAAGGCGCTCTTCAGTCAGGAGGAGCAGGCAGCAGTACACTGACCAGATGAGGATTTCACTTTTACACAAGAGACACTCAAAGAGGAAGTCTGCAAACACACACACACACACACACGCACACAAATAAGGTCACCCTGGTAAGAGCTAGGCTGCTCACAGCATGGCACAGCTGCTCCTAGAACAGAGCAGAGGAAGGAGGAAGAAATGAGGAAGCATAGCAACAGCCACAGGGAGAACGGCTGTACGATGAAATGGCAGGAATGGAGAATGGAGTAGATGCTCCGGGTATGCTAGTCTTCAAAATAAGGTGACTGGAGACAGAGACCCATGGGCAGGCATCTTCCCAGCACAAACTCAGTAGGAAGGAGAATCGTGGATCTAGCCTTTGGCACAAATGAAAAGCCACAAAGCAAGCTTTACCACAGATGCAGTGATCTTTTTTTCCTCATGATTTTTACATCTTCCAAATAATTTGTATAATGAAAGTATTTCTGTCTTTTGGGATTACAGAGAAATAATAAACCATCTCCCATAGCTGCATTCTAAAGCTAAATCCTAGACCAAAATCAGACCAAACTTACAATATTAAGTGGAATGAGATGGAATCCCAGTTTGCTTAGGCTTGTGTCTAAAGTCCTGCAAGAAGGACCTTGACCACAAGGACTTAGCCAAATTCTCTCTGTGGAAACTCCATTCTGCCTGGTGACAGCTGCTTCTAAACTTTCAGTTGAAAACATACTGGCCCCTTCTACTCCTAAAATCACATGGTATAAAATGGTCACCACACACATTATGCCACCAGTGGATTTCATGGAGCCAGCCTGATTCCTAAACCAAACAGCCAGAGGCAGCTCTGATACTGGGAATGAGCAATAAGATGCTACTGCATTTGTTCACCTGGGACATCTGCATGGATAAAAGCAGGAGCGTATCTGCTAGGAGAGTGAACCAGCACTGCAGCCATACAGTGAGAACTCGCTGCCTGTAACACCTCATCTCTGGTCAACAAGAGCTGTTGGGAAACAAACATCAAAAGGAGAAGGGAAGTCAGCTATGAGTAGGAAACAGTTTGTTCTACGTTTTAAAATTTAAAACATAAATTAAGATCTCCTTTTGGCATGTATTTCACAGATTAAACTTGCTAAGGTAAGATAAAACACTGAAACAAAAACACTCAGAAAAGCACATGAGAACCACAACAGAGTAGATCATGAGTAGGAATAGTTCCGCCCCCACGCTTAGTCATGCTGGTGCTGCATGTGCTGTATCAGACCTCAAGTGTGAGTGAGTAAAACCAGCTGAGGCCAGGAGTAAGATTTTTCCCATTCCAGGATGCAGAAATGAACAAGGTAATCAATAGAGGTATCACCATTTCTCACTGCAGCCTCTATTGGTGGTCTTGGCAACAGAACACTCTGCTTTTTATATATATAGTGCCTTAGAGATTCATTACAGGGCAGCAAATTATTTATGTGTACCAATAATTCACTACTACTTCAGCAATCACCTTTTTGAGAACAAGTGGCAGTGGATTTTCCCCTTCTAAAAAGTCAGGGTTCTCAGTCTCCTCCTCTGTCTTTGAATTATTCATAAGAATAGATACAAAATGGTCAGATTTCAGCAGCTCCTTTAGCAAACCTGCAAAAGGGGGAGCAAGAATGAGCACCGTACTAAGCACAGTGAGGATTATATTAACACACGAGTATTCACGAACTAAGACTCGTTGCCAACTTCCTCCCTTCTCCTGGAGGTCCTCACATCCAGCTTAGGGAGCTTCTTCTCACTGTGTCCCCAGAAACTGCCATGACCCCCAGGTCTTGCAACCCCTTGTTGCTGATGCTTTTTGCTGGTCTGATCTGCTCTCTGCTCCTTCTCAGAGTCACGTACATGAGTGCATCTCAGGAGCCCTCTACTTGCATTATCTTCTGTTAGTAACCACACCTTAAACTGTTTCTTGGGAGAGCTCTTGACCTGCATTCTTCTCCAAGCAGTCCATGACCCCAACGACAACACATTTTCCCTGGAACACGTCCTAGAGAGCAGGCATTTATATTCCCCTTCTATTTTCACAGGCTTTTACAGAAACAGCTGTGTTCGGCTGAAGGATAGCCACACTCCAAAAAAAACTCCCCAAGTATAACAGTATAGATCACTGCTACAGGTATTGATGAAAATCATCAGCACACATCAGTACAGATTCATTGGGGTATCGTCTGAGCTACAGAATTCTACTTTCAAAGGAATCATAATCCATTTCAAGTAGCTGAGTAGATGAGCTGAGGAGCAATCCAGTTCTTGCTTGCCTCCTACTAGAAAAATTAATTCCCTGGATGGTTTACAAACAAGTGATGTCAGAGAGGCTGAAATCGTGCTCCCCAGCAACAGCTGAGACATGCAGTTGGAAGTACAACTGCAAGAAAGTGCCTCTTCCACATTAGCTCTATAATCTAATTAACATGATGCCCCACATCTGAAGACTGTATCTTTTAGACTCCATCCCACTGCTCTACAAAACCCACCTGCCCGTGCAAGTATTTGCATTCAGACACTTTGAGGGATGATCAGGCCATAGCACAAGCTCTGAAGAGATTGAAGATTAGTCAGTGCTGGGCAAATGTGAGGCATGAGGGAACACGGGGACTTGGGGGTGCTCAGCAGCAGGTCTGGGCCACTTGATTGCTATGGAGTAACAGAAAGGATTGATGGCTTTGGGTAAGAAGCATAAAGATCCTCTATGGAATGACCCACATTAGAGCATCTAAACCAGACAAGGATTTCTTCCTCATTCTAAGCCTACCCTTGCACCTTGCAGTTTCTCTCAGCAATGCCTTACCCAAACAATTAACCTGCAGCTCCTTTGTCTGTGCACACCCCAGGGTATTCAAGAAGACACAACACAGCCTTTCTTCGAAGTGTCCTGAGAGCCGTTCTGTGCCAACAGGAGAGGAGTACAGCTTGCCATACAAGTAGCAGACAGCAGCCTTTATAGCCTCATTTGGGTACGTCAAGCCCATCAGCAGATGATCCACTAAATTATCTAGTATGAGGAACAGGAACAGCAAACATTCACTGATACTTTAAAAGCACCAACCTATTTCCCCTGAAAACTTGCAAAAGCCCACTGGACAGACTGGTGTATGCAGGTTAATGAATGCCACAATCAGGTGATGTGCTCAGCACCATCTGTCCCTCTGAGCAGAGGACAGTAATAAACAGCTAGCAGAGCTCACTGTTCACCATATGAAGATCCATCATCCCAGCTCCCTCCACAAAGAGTTCAGCTGGCTCACCAGACCCCCAAGTGCTGGATCAAGGAAAAAAAACCTAAATGTATGTTGCCTGTGAGGCAGGTTCACAACCCCAGTTCACAGAGGTTGCTTTTGCCTGGCTAAAAGCATGATAACAAGCCTGCTATGAAGGTTCTGACCTGTATCCCAGGAGGCCTGAATGCCACTCTGCCTTCTGGACAGAACACTTCTTGTGTGACCTTCATGAATTCATCTGGGGAACAGGGGAGTGCATGCATGTGTATGTATTAGGGCTGTGAATACCACCCTTCAGTGGGACATGACACATTACTCACTGTGCTTTACCACCAGTATCTCAGCAAAGCCTGGGATAGCATCTGCCAGCTTGCCCAAGAGAGCAAATGTGGGCAGGCTGCTTCTCATGGTAGTTGCTTTGCACAGCTGTAGAGGAGACAGAGAAGGAAAATGTTTCACTGATAAGGACACAGTCCAAAGGCAGAAATGCACCCAAACCACCAAGTTCTCAGTGACACATAATTTTCCAGAACAGGATCTTTTCCAAAGTTCGGTCCTTTTCATCACTTAGGATAAACCACAGGAAAACCCCAAATATCACACTAAGTCTCCAAAATGTCTTTAAATGAATTCAAGGAACTGCTTGGTTGTTGTTCCTTCTCCTCTTTCTCCCCTCCACCTCTTACATGAACACATGAACCAGATTAATTTCTCACCACTTTTGCTACTTCCCATTTTTCTGTACCCCATGGGACCATCATAAACTTAGGAACGAAGAGAGTAAGAGCCCATGGCACAGGTGGGAAAGCTCCTCATATAGCTGAAACAGTAAAGTACGAAAAGAAGTATATGAGGAAACCACACAGCTTCATAAGTGTCATGAAGCCATATGGCTGCAAGGCATCATGAGAACAATAAAAAAACTCCATGGCAGGCACTAACACTGCCAACATCACAGCAGGGGAACTCTGCTCTCCAAGGTCAGGTTGGATGGGGCTTTGAGCAACTTGGTCTAGTGGAAGGTGTCTCTGCCCATGCCAGGAGGGTTGGAACTAGACGATTTTTAAGGTCCCTTCCAACCCAAAGCATTCTACAATTCTGTGATCCTACATCCAGTCTTGCAGGGCCACTCATTCCTAAATTTCTGAAAGACTGGGAGGAAGGGGAAAAGAACTCATCTTCACTGACCTCCTTTTGACTTTCATTCAAAATGCAGCATAAGTACTGTTCTGACTTCAGCTCCACAACAAGCCGCACCAGAACTAGGCAGAAGAAACAGGATTGGTAACACACACACAAGAGCACTCACAATCCATCTTCCACGGGGCTTTAGCAGACCAGTGAGCAAAGAGCTTAGAAATGGAATGAGCACAGAGGTGCTGAGAGAGCAGGGTAACAGTAGCATTCCCAGCACTATTACTTCTGATAGCCCAGCTCAAGCTCTCTGAGGCACCATTCCAGCAGTCCCGCTTCAGCTGCACTACAAACCATGCATGGAAATGAACTGCAAGCAACAAACTGAGCCTCAGGACAGCAAGTAAACATAAGGAATCAGGAAGGGAAGGGGAAAAAACCTAGCTTAAAAGCATAAAAAATTCTGGTAATTGAATAGACCAGGCTTCCTACTGTATGAAAACTGGCCTTTAAAAATATATCCTTCCAGAGAAGATATCAGAACTGAAGCTGCTGAGGATCCCTAGATTCACACTCAGAGCTCCTCCTTCAGCTGCTACTGTCCCTAAGGTAAGTGAAGTCTATCAGCCATTCCTCCCCACTGCAGTTATCCCATACACCATACCAGAAAGCAAGGCCCCAGTCTGTTCACCTCCTCAGCCCCAAGTAAGTGCTGTTATTCTTGGCTCGCGGAAATTTAAGAACTCTGTCAGCTCTGTACTAATAAGAGGAATCAGCAAGAAATTATGTTTGCCAGGCAGTGGCAACACATCACCTGGGGTTTCCCTAACAAAATCACAAGGGAGTTACCTAATGCTGGCAGCCTGCCTGTGCCTCCACACATACACCAGCAGGGCAGCTGCAGGAGGCAAAGTTCCTCTTCTGGTACTTTGGTACTTTAGGTACTTTTAGAATTGGGCACCTGAATGTGCAGCAGATAAAATTTTGGCAATAGTCCCTTTACTGAGACACTGCGCACATTTCTACACAGGATTTGGTAGGGCTGTCTTGGATGCAGCTTGCTGTCATGGCATGACTCATTTGGAAAACTTACATTTTTGATTTGTATCCTAGGAAAGCATCCTAAAAAGAAATACCAGAGACTTCTGGGTTCACCATTTCATGGTATATCCATGGCAATACTAGACCTACTTCAGCTACACATCTGTGTATCTCAGCAGAAGCATATCTGAGACAGGTGGTTTATAGATGGTTTAATAGCCCTTTCTTGCCCCAAACTCTCAGAAACTTTAAAAACTTTCAAGGTTTAGGCAATACTAATTTATTGCTAATAATAATTATATTTATTGATAATAATAATACTAAATAATACTAATAATACTAAATAATACTAAGTATTCTATTTATTGCTAATAATAATACTAATCTCTGCTAGAGAGCATCCGTCTCTCAACAGATTGGTAACATGACAGAAAGGCTTCTTCCCTTTTCAACCCCATTTCAAGCAAGTGTCTGAAAACTAAAATCTCTCTGGAAGAAGTTTGTCATAGCTCCTTTTCATGGCTGGACATGAAATGCATCATTGCACTTCTAACACCTCTAGATTCAGCAGAGGTGCCCAAGGTTAACTGGACTGCAGAGATTCCTTTGTCAGCCCTGCTAGATGTTTCCTTCAGTTTTCAAATGAGGGACTGCTCACAAAGAGGACTCTACAGCCTATACAGCTAAATCACAAATACCCTCTACTCCTGAGGAGAATGCAGTAGATCCCATAGATTTCCATTTGCTTTGACAATTTGGTCAGGTCCAGTGATACCAAAATTGAGGCACTATTACCCATCTGATACTAAATTCATGACACACACAGAACCTGTGAGAGAAATGTTAAATATTTAAACATGCACGCACTCCCCTGTCCCCAAATATTGGAGCAGACCGCTCATTTTCGTTGCACGGATAGAAAATAGATGATCCTTCCCACTGAAGCTGTGTCGAAGCTGAGCATCTCACTATAGATATCAGACAAGACAGATTCTCCCCTTCACAAACTGCCAGTAATTGAGATGTGGCATTTATCTCTCACCTTCAACGAATAGGTTCAGGGCACTGCTGTCTTCCACAGAATGCAACATTCCTAAAAGATAAACCACAATAGGTCATGGAACTCATTCCTGCTTCTGAACACTAGTGCTGTGATTCCTTGTTATTAAAAAGAACTGAATTTTTTTTCAGAACTGCTTTGTTTTCCCCACTTCACATGGCACTAGCCTGACTTTGTCAGATGAGGGTGGACACCCTCTGGGAGTATCGCAAAAGTTGCCTCCATAAGCAGGACACAGGGACTTGAGACACTCAGTTCTCTTGCCAATTTTTAATGTGCTTTATAGTTGAAGTCAATGGCTCCACCTATGTCAGGGAATATGTAACTGCTGCCACCACCACATCTCACTGTGTGTATCCAGTTACACATCTGAAACTACACCCCGGAATGACGGAAGTCAAAACCCAGCTGTGAGTTTTGTCCTTTGTGTTCTCCATTCTTATCAGTTACTGTGAACAGTCTTCTCCCTCCACAGCACCGAAAATCCTGAAATCAAATCTGAACACCAGGTGTAAATCAAAGGGAAAGTATTCAACATTAAATTGAACCTAGAGGCATCACTTCACAAGTTAATTTTACAATGAGAGCATAAGATTGGATATATTAAACTAAACCACTGTCTCACTCCACTACACCCTAGCAGACAGAAACTCTATCTCCCAGCTCCTTCCAACCTATAGCACAGGTTTGGATCCCCACTGTTGCCACACTAAATCATTTGTTTCAATATATCCAATCCAACTACCTCCCCTCTGAAGACTCCTTGATGTCTCAGAATTTTGACCAACTAAAGCAATGTTATGACAGGTGAAGAAATTACTTATTTCCTGTCTCATCTGCCCAATCCTTAGTAACTCTAGAAAAGATTTGTATACAGCATTAGTGAACATTGCAATATTAGCTGCACAAAATTCAGGCGTATCTGATATACACCTCCTCATACATAACACTCCACACTCCACCTCTCTTAACCCTCTTTCTTCTGCCTGTGCTTATTCCAATATTCTCTCTCCAAATGTATTTTCCTGAATTCACAATTAATACTTCCTCCACAGCACTGCTCAACCTTTTGGGGGATCCCTCTTACATTCTTGCACCAAATGATCCTTGGTTTATCCAAACTCTATCGAAAATGAACATGCCCAAGCTTAGACTGGGATTCCAACTGCTCTAGGAGTTACACCAAGTACAGTAAAACCCAAAGCTGTCCTCAAACCACCCAATCATAAAGAGAATTCTCTTCTCAGAGAATTATTAAAGCAGACAAGAGCATTGAAATGCAAGCACAGCATCCCTGTCTTCTAAGGTATTTTGTGTTAGGGTCATACAGAGTAGGGTTGAATTGGCCAGAAGCACCACTCTTTACACTTCTCTAAAGGATTATGCACGCACACAACATTCAAAAAAAATATTTGTGCAATTAGAAGAACTAAACCTGCATAAAGTTCTGTTTCTAACAAAGCAGCTTCCAAAACATGCACAACACAATTTATGGGCAATCAACCATTTGAACTATTCAGTGTGTCAAGGCAGGGAAAGGGTCTTGTAAGTTACTTTCCTCCAAAGAACAAGAATTACCTCTGATGTGCAAATGAGACGGTGGAACTAAAGGAATCTGGTGTATTTGCGCTTTGAGGGCACTCTTATTCCTACCCTCCACCTTTCCCTTCCTGCCTTACTATTCCCTCATTTAGACCACTATTTCTTCTCCGTCAAGATTTTTAAAGTTTCAAAGACATTTCCCATAGGACTGCTGTGCAAACAGAAACCAGTAAGAGATGTTCAAGATCACAGAGACTTACTGGAAAGACACTTTCTAACATCCTGCTGAATACTATTTTGCTATGAGGCCGACCCACCAGAAAACAGAAGGTTCTAGTTGTACAGCAACAAGGATTTCTACAAATGTAAAGTGATGGTGTGGAATAACCCCACTACGTAGATTTGTGTTTTGCGCATTCGATATTAAGTCCTGCAACACCTTTTTAAATTCACACTTTGATTTCTGTATGAATCTTCATGTAACTCCAGAGGCATGAGACCAGAATGGAGGGCATTCAGGGAAGAGTAATATGCCAGGCACTCCCTATTCCCCAGAAGGACTTCACAGATACGTCGACACACTATGGAAAATTGCAAGAGTTTTATGAACATGCCAATCGTGCTCCTTGGGGAATGAGGAAATTAATTAAACCATTCTAAATCAGTGACAGGCAGTTTTCCACAGGGAGTAATTGCACACCTAACAGAACGGTGCAAGTATGGAGGTAGGCACCTCCGTATTCTTTTGCCTTTTTTTTTTTTGGCTTCAAATGTGGGGAAGCGTCACATATATTCAACAAAGTAACTGCGTCCTCCCTGCTGCTGCACCAGGCCTCAGCAGAGCGCTTACCAAAGAGAGTTCCTATCAAATGCATGCACACCCTCTCGTCTGGTGCCAGTAGCTGGACGACTGGCGCCGTCTGCCAGGCCAGGGCATCTTGGAGACGGGACAGGACGTGCTTCTTGCGCACCAGCTACGGAGCAAACACAGCAGCCCGTTAGGCCTTGGGCCCGAGCCCGCGCTGCTCCCACCACCCTGAGGAGAAAAGGGCCACCAGGGCCCGGGTGCCGAGGCGACAGGGCTGGCCAAGGGCCACACCGGCCGGGCCGCGGCCCCAAACTGAGCGCAGGAGAGCAGCAGCCCAGCCGGCGGGGGGCGGCCCGCTGGGGGTGCTCCGCGGCCCAGCCGCACACGAGAAGGGGCGGCGGGGCAGGCGCTGCCCACCGAGGCGCTGCCGTCGCCCAGGGTCT
>VZRQ01004164.1:1598706-1662504 GCA_013397975.1 Machaerirhynchus nigripectus | reverse complement strand
CTGCGGGGAAGGGGGCCCGGGGGGCTGGCGGTCCTGGGGACACCCGCTAAGGGTGTGTTAACCCGGTAACCCGGGGACTCGGTGCCTGGGGTCACCCCGCGCAGTGCCGGGAGCCGGACAGGCCGCGGTTCTGCCAGCGCCGGCCGCTAACATTTCTTGTGACCTCGCTGCTCTGCCGCCCTGTCACCGAAACTGCGAGAAAAACAAAAACCCTCCAACAGCATTTTTAATGTTAGAGAGTCAAGGCATTACTTTATTATCTGGTCACGATGTTGTTCTGGTCAGGATGTACCACACAAATCATCTTATTCACGCATAGCCCGGCTGTGCAGAGAATCCTTCCATGATTCATGACATGTACTAGATTTTTCAGATCTTTTATACAATCAAAACTCATAGAAACGAATTGGGTCAGTGTTCATTGGTCTCAAGCTGTGTAGTTTTTAGTATTTGGTCTCCTATTGTTGGAAAACATACCAGTTTAAGAAAATTTCTATATATAACTTTAGCCAAGTTTGTCCACCTTTGCCCCGGGGGAAGTGGAACTGAAGCTTCTTTCCAGGACATCATTCCTCTAGGTGAGGCCTGATGGGCTTAGCATTTCAGCAGACTGGGATGTCTCCAACTCTGGCAGAGGCAGAGTCTAGCTTAGATGTTCGTAGGTGGCCGCTGACTTTCTGTTGATGTTCCGTCGATGGCCTTACCTCTTTAAACTGGTATGTTTTAACAACCCCGCTGCTGATGTTAATGTTTAGAAGCTACTTGTGGTTTGCAGAAATAGCCCTGATACATGCTCTTCTGGGGATTTCTTCAAATTTTTTTTAGTCTGTTAATATGTGCACTGAAGTGCTTATTTTTGTGTAGTCTTTGTGGTATAAAATGCTCGAAGACTGCCCCATTAGTGCACTGCTGCTGGTTTTTTGGATGTAGATGTGTGAGTAGATACACTCTCTACTTTGATGTGAAGCATATCTGTCTTACTTTTCCCTTTTACTTTGATACAACAAGAATCCTCATTCTTTTAGGAGTAAAATGCAATGGTGTTTCTTCTATAGGTGCAGAGCAGATGAGAATAGTGACACAACTCCAGTAATCAGTATATGTGGTGGACATGATGCCTGTGCAGCGTTGATCGGAACAAAGCCTCCTTTGCTCCTATTGTAATATTCTTTACTTTTTCCTTTAGAGTGAGGCAGAAGTGAATCCCAAAGCTTACCCCCTGGCTGATGCACAGCTCACCAAAACGCTGCTGGATCTTGTGCAGCAATCCTGCAACTATAAGCAGCTACGCAAGGGAGCCAATGAAGGTGAGACTAGTGTGTTGCAAAGTGTGCTACAACTCATAACAAGGATTTTGTGAGATTCCATGGGTAGAGATTGTATTTTCTCTGTAGCTGTGAATCACTCATTTTATATGGCTATATAAATATTGCTATTTATATATAAATATATAAATTTGCTATTGCTGGTGTGTGTCTCCTTTCTCCTCCTTCAAGCCTGCTTAAACAATATTCAGGGACAGAACTAAGCTGTAATGTTTTCAACATTTATATGCAGTTCTTGTAGATTCCCAAATTGTGTTCCTGGTGCATGGTTTGTAATCATGAATGCTTCAGTGGTGTGGCACTGGGACTACCAGATGCCTAGCCAGTTCAGAAACATAAAAGATTTGGCTTTGAGGGTACCTCTAGTGCAACCTGCTCAAAGAGTGGCTCCCTTCACAGTTGCTTGGGGCTTCACCTAATCAAACTTACAAAAAACTCACAATCCCTAAGGATAGAAACTCTGTAATCTCTTAGAACCCATGTCCCATGCACTAGATCTCCTTCCTACTGAGGCCACTTTCAGCATCTCCTCAAGTTGTTATACATTAGATTTGCTTTCCAGAAAGGCCTGGACTGACTCTCCAGTTTCTTTTACAGCCACCAAAACACTGAACAGAGGCATAGCAGAGTTCATTGTGATGGCAGCAGATGCGGAACCCTTGGAGATCATCCTGCACCTCCCTCTTCTCTGCGAGGACAAGAATGTCCCTTATGTGTTTGTGCGCTCCAAGCAAGCCCTGGGCCGGGCATGTGGTGTTTCCCGGCCTGTCATCGCCTGCTCCATCACCATCAAGGAGGGATCACAGCTAAAGCCTCAGATCCAGTCTGTACAGCAAGCTATAGAAAGACTGTTGGTCTAAGAGCCCATGAGTGTGTGTGTGAAATAGAGAAGTGCAAGTTAGGGGAAATTCATGTTTAGCTTCAGTTGAGATGATAGTTTTGATATCAGTGTTTCATTTCAAAATGCCACATTTTTGTTTAATAATGGCTTAATTCTTAGTGTTTCCACGTCCTATCCCCCCACTTTTCTATTATTCCACTCCAACACATTCATTCTCATTGTATTACTTGTTGAAAAGTGACTGTACAACTGTGTTTCCTGTTTTGTGTTTAAAAGAAAAAAGTCCCACCCTTGTCTCCCTATCTGCCTGCTCAGGGCTTTTTTAACCCAGCCGTCAGCTTTCTCTGTGTTGCAGTATTTCTGCTCAGCTTCAGCCTCCAGCAGGAGTAACTGCATTTCTGAACGGTTTAGGCTACTGAGGAAAAGGTTCCTGTGTTCAGGCTGCAGGAGTCATGAGGTGATGGAGCAGCACAGGCCCGGTATAAGGCAGGCAGCAGCTACTGTGTAGCAGCAGATGGAGCCAAAATCAGTGTGCCTAGCACAGCCCTTGTTCGTGAAACCAGACAAGAGCCTTCTGTAAGAGATGCACGGGGAGCAGAACTGTTACAGCAGTACACAAGGGGAACTCTCTTAAATTGATTTTTAAATACTGACTTTTTAAGAAAAAATAAAAATGCTGCAAAGCTAAATAAAACTGCCCTTCCATTGGTGAAGCATTTGCAACTAACTGGAGTGTTTCTGCTTGTAAAGCTAAACTGCTTAGAGGCTGCCTAAAAGCTATTTCAGTGCAGTAAATCTTACTCCTTGAGTTTTCTTTGCATACACTGTTACCACTGAGGTTGGGCTTCTATGGAAGTTAAGTACAAAACACATGGCAGAGAGCAGCCTGTTGTGGCTGACGAGTACCCTACATCTGGCTGTTAATTATAAAAAGTGCCATGCTTTTTAGCTACTGCACTGTAGGCACCTGACTGAAGATGAACCCTCTTAAGTCACATCCAAGGAAACAGAGAACAGAGGAATCAGAGAATTAATGGCCAAGGAAACAAGTAATTTTTCAGATAAATTCACGTGTCTCAAGAAGTGAATGCTGTATCATCTCATGTTCTGGAAAAGCATGGAGCACCAACAGCAGTCTGGATGAGTGATGGTTTTACAGACCTAGCTTGAGTTAAATGTATATTGTATAATAAATCCACTACTGCTCTGAGCAGAAAAGTCTAAACCCTTGTGTTGGAATATCAAATCTGTTTTCTACTGCAGGATGCCAAAGCAAAATAGTGTGGAAACACCATTAGGTGCAATAGCAGAAGGGAAAATAAATTTCCTGTAATGTTTCCACAGAGGCACCGACTTCATACCTTTAGTAACCACCAAGTTACAAGTAACCAAGCAGATAGTGAGCTCGTGAAAGACTGAAGACATAATGTTTGTATATTTTTGTATATGGCTGATACCAGTAATCCTTGCTGAGGTGAACTTGATACAAATACTTCAGAATCCTTTATTTGTATGAGGTTTAGAAGGGCTCCTCTTCCCTTCTAGTGGTGCTGACCTGTTGAGCTAGTTATGTTTAAAACTACAGCTTTGCCAAGGATTTGCCCTATTGTACCAAGACAGCTGACATAAAAGAAAGCACATGAGCAGAAATAAAGGATACTTGAGCAAGCAAAACTGTTTCTGCTCTGAAGCAATCTATTGCCATCCCTTTAAAACTTGTGCTTAATCTGATAGCCTGCTATTAAAAAAAAAAAAAAAAAGAAGCCAGGAGGGAGATCTAATAACCTCAAACAAACATGCCACGATCATCCAAAGCCTGGAACATAGTGTGCCTAAGGGTTAGCAAGCCAAGAGATGTTAACAAGGGTTGTTTGCAGAATTCAATTCACAGAGTTATGGACAGGATAGTCTCACTATTCCACTCTTCAAGCCTTGATAAGCATTTACAGTAGCTTCTTTGCCCAAGGGAAAAATAAATTGAGTGCTTAGACAAATCTTTATTAAAAATAACTAATTCAGGCTGATTGAAAGTGTAACAGGTAATGCAGGCTAGCTGCTCTCTGGAGGAGCTGTGGAGGTAGAACTGAGCAGTGTGCTGGCACACCTAAGACAGTCAGAGCCACAAGGGTGGTCACAGCTGGCTCCAGTAGGTGTGCCACACTACAGACCAGTCGCAGAATACTTTGTGAGCCACACACAGGAATCTCTAAACACTAAAAACACTACGCAGACCAAAATGCACACCTCAGGTATCCCATGTTTGTGTCTCCTAGAAAGTTAAGAGTTTCACTATACAATTAGTAATTTCCTAAATCAAGGGCAGCAACTGTTTATTGGTTTTAGTCATCTTGCACTGCAAAACAGGTGGGGCATGCCAGGGATGGAAGTCTAAAGCCCAAAACAGACCCAGATGCAGCCTCCATAACTATGATTAAAAAAGTAAAAATACTGTGTGTAACAAGGGCTCTCTCCACAACTTGCTATTCTTCTATTTTTAAAGCACAGATTTGAGTACAGAAGCCTACACAATAGTCTGACTCATATTCACTTAGAGAGGTGGAAAAGCTCTATGCCAGCTCAGTAATTTAACTGGGATAAATGTAGCCTTCTGGGGAACACAATTTGTTTTCCTTTATTAAACCAGCTTTTGCTATTACCATTTCAAAATGGAAGACCTGTCTGTGCAGCTTTGTAAAGTGCCAGCTTTTTGCCCAAGAGATTGGATACTGCTTCCCAGTAACGATTTTTTTAAGATCTGGTGGTAATATTTGTAACGGTGATGGTGGAAAAGAACCCAATTTGATTACAAGTACTGATACAGGCTGTTTTGGAGAGTAACACACATTCATACCCACTATTAGCACACAGACTCAACCTGCTGCTTGAATTCATGTGGTGTCATTAACACAGATCATTGTGTTTTCTTACACTAAAGTGAGTTCTGCTGTCTTTATGATGCAGGGACGGCATAGTCAGTGTTGCAAAGGAAGAGGTCCAAAATAACTTTTATTAAGAAACCAGCAAGGCACAACTCCGTCCATGTACAGACCTGAGTTCACAGGGAATTTAGTTCTGCCTTTGGCTACTGTCAACAGAATCCAACTTTGCAGAGATGTTTCACAACTAACGGTAAAAAGTTTCTCCACTGCCAGATAGAGCAACATTTAGCTGCCTTCTCTTTCATAGCAAGATTAAACAGACACAGCACCCACATAAGACAATCAAAATTCTAAGCAGACAGAAGAAAACCAGGGCCTTCCTCTCCAGCTTAGCACTCCTTAAAGTATTCAATTAAAGCATCCATGAGCTCCTGCTTCTTGCTTCCACCCCTCAACCCCAAAAACCTACATGCATCCTTCAGGACAGGTACGGTGAGCTTGCCTAGAGTGCCCTTCTGCACATGACTCCACAGCTCATCTTTTGAGACTTCTACCTTGGGCCTCTTTTCAGTTGGACCATCAGAAGCTAGAAAGATACATTTTAGATCACAAAGATTTTAAAAAATAGAAAGACATCAATGTTTCTTATACATACCATAGTCAATGGCCATTAGCACATGGTACTTTTAACAGCTACACACTCACAGACCTAGCTTCCATGTTCTCTTTTAAGAAACAGATGTCACTATGTAAATCATGCAGTATTTCATTGATAGGAGTGATCTTAACTGAAGTATGAAACTTTGTGTTCTGATGGAAACATCGCCCTCCAAATGAAATTTTACGGGATTCTCATCAAGACAGCGGAATGCAACGATTCCACAGGAAGCTCAGCTAACTGACACTTCATGCAGACTTTCAGACTCCCAAATTACACATGGACTTCAGCATTACTTACACATTTAGCCCTAAACATGACCATCTTAGAATTCTAAACAGTCCATGCATAAAAGTCTGCTCCCTCACCAACACAAACTGAAAGCGTGAATGATTTTACTGCTCTGTCATACAACAGAAAGTTGCTGAAATTATATATACATATTTTGCAGTCATTTACCCACGTTACTTCCTATACTTTGCTCTGCAGTTTGTCATTCCGGCAACTCTCCAACCGGATACCACAATATTCTCTACTCTCTAAGAATCAATACTGCATATAATACTTCATTGTGGAGATCAGCATAGAGCTGTTGCACAAGCAGCTTCTTTAAACTATGGAACAAACTGAAGACACAGAAACTTCTGAATAGAATACAGGCATTATGTTTTGTGTCTGCACCACCATTACTTACCTTGTTTTCGCTTTCCAGCCTTTCCATCAGGATTGTAGTCAGGGGGATAAACCAGCTGCTTAAACTCGTCTACCAGGTTGCCCAGCCTGTGGCTCATCTGTTCAGACTTAGGCACTGGCAAAAGATAAAGATTTGGCCTCTCAAAAAGTGTGATCACAAGAAAGTCTAAACAAGGTCATCGCTGTTGCCAGATGAACTATCAGCTCACCTGGTGGGAAAAATACAATGCTCATTCTACAAAACCACTAGTGTATGGAACTACACAATATTATTTTGTAGGACCATGTTAAACATTGACCAAGAAGGGAGTCACAAAATATGAACCAGCCCAGGTATGCAAACTCTGCTCTGAATTGGGAAGTAACACCAGTTCATCAAGTGCTCAGCTGTAAGTTTGGGGTTTACGACCCCAAGAGACCCCCCGGGACAGAAGAACACGTGCACAAAGGGGAAGGAACATACGTTGATGATTTCAGGGAAATTATTATCACATGTATGTTTCTTCTGGGAAAACCTACATAAACAGCTTTTTCTGTACTAGAGATGCACAGTTTTGGTGGAGATACCCCCTCATGCATCCAGCAGCATAATAAAGAAGATGCAATGGGCAGAAACTAAGACATAGGAAGAGCCACCTGAATATGAGGAAGAACCTTACTGGGCAGGTGACTAAGCACTGAAACATATTGCCCAGAGAGGTTGTAGAGTATCCCTCACTACTGAAATTCAGGAACTACCTGGAACTAACCCTGTGCAATGTGCTGTGGGATAACCCTGCTTGAGCAGAGAGGTTGGACCAGATGACCTACTGTGGTCCCTTCCAACCTGAGCCACTCTGTAATTATCCAAGACACTTAAATACGAACTCTCACGGTCACTAGGTGGCAGCGTTGCTCCCAGCAGAATAATTCTCTTCATTCTGCCCATTTATCAGACTGAAATATTAATGAGAATCTTGAAGAGAGGAATTTCAGAGAAAACATTTGTCACCATAGAAAGAAGGTGATTCAATTTTAATTTTGGATGGTAAAGTGAGCAATTTTTTCTTTACCTTAAAAGTAACAGCAATAGAAAATAAGGTTTCAGAATTTCAGAATGGACACATCCAGAACTCTACATAGTGGAACTGCACACAACTGAAACACTTTTTTTAAAGACATTTGCATTTGTAGTAGCACATATTTGACTTATAAGAAAGTCACAAGTCCCCTACCCTGCCTCCCTTCACACCCATCACTAGCTCTCACTTGTAAGATCCTCAGCTTGTTCTGGTTCCATCATATCCAGCGCCAAAGCCTCCAAATTCCTGAAGTGCTGCTGCAAAACTGGGTTCTCAAAGCTGTCAGTCCTGTCAAGAATCCCCCAAAATGTCAATGCATGCTGCCAAGAAGACAGACAAAACACTTAAGATCTACCACCAACTTATTGCAGAATAAAACTTCCTTCTTTCCCACAAAACAATCCATCACATTACAACTGCTTTTCCTCTTTTCAATTTATCTGCTGAATCACTATCCTGTCATGTATCAACCATCTAAGAATGCTGTGTGAGAGTTAGAAAGCTGTATGAGGCAAAAGGAGACAGTGGCATTATACTTAAGTAACAGTTATGGTGGCTTCCACATACCTAGGAAAAAATCTCCCATGAAAGTACTTCATAGCATTTATCCTAGCTATAATGAAAAAAAAGGGCCTAACTCTTCTTTGTAAAGTGATCTAATTTAAATTATCTGGGTCTGATCTGCAATAGAGTGGCAGAACCACAATAAAATGTGATACCTCTGCAACTAATGACAACAGCCCAGAGAACAAGAGCAATTCTACAAAGAACAAAGGACTCCAGAATGTGCTACGTAAAGCATTGTGGTACCTGGGTATCCAGAATGATTAAGAATAAAGTTTGGAAAAAGCTACTGCAAAGAGAAGCAATTTCTATCAAAATACATCAAAATCTCATCTCGGGAACACTACAGCTGAACAACATGTGCAACAGAGCAAGCAATGGTTGTGCTTTCTTCCCCATGCCACCCCCTGACTCCTATTTATCTCTATGTACCTGTATATGAACCGCAGCTTCTGAATTATTTCCTTCATTTTGTCTACCTGCTCTCGGCTGGCTGGCACATTTTGTGTAAAATCAACATTACGTTTGTCATCTGCATAGGGTAGAAAAACCATGTGGAAACCTATACGGAAGAGAGGGAGGAAGACAACAGTTACACAGAAGCATGGTCTCAAAGTATTTAAGGGAAAGACCAAGATGGTTATTATCTAAGTCTGATGACTCCAAACCAACTACCCATTCTGTTGTGAACAACAGCAATCCATAAAACTTCCATGTTTCCTACAGCGTGACACTCAATCCCAGTCTCAGTGTTTGTAACCAACATCACTAATGGCTTTGTGAAAGAGATTCAGACTAAATTCATAGCTAAGAGTTGGATACCAGTGAGCTGCTTTTTGTGCAGGACATCAACAAGTCCACCTTCCCCACCTCTTACTGGGTATGAGTTTGAAAACGATTTGTTTGAAAATCAAGTTATTGCCCATATTATTCTGAAATACTTCACTGTGTACACAAGCAGTGTTACTTCCCTGCTTTACATTCTCCCAGAAGATGCTTTTGCACTTAAAGAGGTGAGAAAATGAAAAACAGCAGGAGTCTGCTCCTAACCATTCCCCACTTGGCTGATTTGGCATGAGGCTCACTATGTGAGATTACTTATTTAATACTTTACAACGTATTCAAGGATATAACACAACTCAGGAAAAGACATTCTGTCCAGTCTTCAAACAGGAAAAAAAGGCTTTTAATTTCTATATCAGTTATTTGAATCTGCTAAAAAGAGGTAGGAGGCAGGGAAAACACTGTAGCCAGGTCATACCTGAGCAAGCGCTGATGCAACTGGGGCTTTAAAAATAGATTCAGCATCAAACACTTACACTGACAAAACTGAAGGAAATGAATGCTGGAAAGCATTTTCCCCAGTTTTAATAGCGGTAGCACTAAGAATATTTTCCCTCAATACAGGACACCATTACACTGACTACATCAAATCATGCAGGGAAAGGTGGCATCTCTTCCCATACCTGGAGGGGCTATCTGCACTTTCTGCTCATCCAGCTCTTCCTCTTGGGGAACCAGGGCCACAAAGCGAGGAGGGACGTTCCGGCGAGCCGTGTATCTGCACAGCATCATCATCTCCCTCTCCAAGCACTTCATCAATAAGGCATTAAACAGAGTTGTACTCCCTGCAAAGGAAAGAGGGGATTGGTCAGACTGACAGCCTCGCTCCTTTGTTCTGGAATATAACCCTAGACAGTACAGTTTCAAAACCTGTGACTTCTTTGAAATGCTTGCATTGTCGTGGAGATAAAAAGCAAATTTGGAAGGGAAAACACTCAAAATGGACAATGTTAGTGTTAGTGAGTCTCTCCTGACCAGCAGTTAGAGTTCTGGCAGAAGTAGTGAAATCACTACCATCTGAGCAACGGAATACTGTGAAATTTTATCTACAAAGTCTGTCTCTGTCTGGTGGGACATTACAGTAGAAGCACATCATAGGACCTTGAGTGGAAGTAACACACTAAGAATTCACACTTCAGTACTCTTCCTGAGGCACACATTTGCTATGTATTTCACCAGATATGGTAGTCAGGGAAAAACTGATACATAAGTGGTTGAGCCAGGAAACTGCAGTCAGAGAAGCATGCATAAGGGTTCTTCTTTAATCAGACACTGCAAAGCATTTGGTCGTAACTCAGCCCTCTTTATCCACTGCTAGACTGAGGAGCTAATGGTGTTTCTTACTATTGCAGCTTAAATATATATTTCTAGATAAACAGACTTAGGTATACACATAAAAAAGCAAATATAAGCAGTTCTAAACATCCTCTCCTTCTCTCTTTACAAGCCTTTAAAGTGCTGTTAATTCAGCTATACTTCCTGAGTATCATGTTTCCTTCCACTCCTAGCTGATATGGACTTAAAAACAGCAATTATCTCCACTGGTTTGGGGTTTAGGTTTTTCTTGTTTTGTTGTTGGTTGGTTTTGTCTGTTGGTTTTGTTTGGGTTTTTTTAACCATCTTTGCCTTCTTGTCAGGTACTTGGATCCTTCACTTGCATGAATGGCTAAAAACAAGTATTTGCAACTACATCTGCATGGTTTAATTAGCTGCTTATGATGATGGATAAACATGAAGCACAATTGGCTCTTTTGCTGTTGAAGAAAACAAGAAACATTTGTCACCATAGATAAAAGGTCATTCAATTTTAATTTTGGATGGTAAAGTGAGCAGAATTGCTGAGAGGGGCAATAACATTTAATTCAGTTCTTCTTAACTTCAGCAAGTTTTTAAGTTAGACAAAGCTCTTACACTCAGTGATCCCCACTCAAACACACAATGAATCAGCTGGTTACACTAATGCAAGGTGGTAAATCTTCTCTTGCCATCTTTGCTTACCTCTCACCAGGGACTCCTCAGGATAGATGAACTGGGAGGGCTTGATATGGTGGTGCTGTTTTAGCATTGAAAGTGGTTTGAAGCCAATCAGAAACAAACCTGGAGAATCGAACCGTTTTAATTCTTCTGTCTCCTCTTTCTCCAGCACAATCTGTCGGTTTCCGTACACCTAGACCAGGGAAGAGCAGATGATAGGGCTGCCAGCATAAAAAATAATGGGGACCAGGAGGCGGGACAGGGCAGGAAGGGCAGGAAGAGGATGCAGTTGCTGTGTTCCACTACTGAAAAGAAGGTTATAGACAAGACAGTGTAAACCCTCATGAGTAGTACGCACCAAAATGGCAAGTGACAGTCTGTGACCATTATCCCAAGGGAAATTCTACCTGAACATTAGCAAAATGCACTTTTCTAAGAAAATGGCTAAGCCCTCATACAGGGAGGCTGTCACATCTCATCTCTGGAGTTTTTCAGAGCCATCCCAAAAAAATCCTGAGCAACCTGATCTGGTTTTTTGAGTCTTGCTTTGGGCTGGGTTGGACCAGACTTTTTCAGAGGTCCTGTCCAATTGTAAATTTGCTTCAGCAGATGCACGTCAGCTACCTACTCCTGACAGAAACAGTAACTGAGAAACAATGCTTCTGAAGCACCACTCATGCATCACAAAATCAAAACCATATTATAGTCCAGCTGCTGAAGCTAAGACATCAGGGCTTAATGTTCAGCTTTCTGTTTATCTTCTATACTTTATTTCAATAAACTAATATCCAGTATAAATAAACTTAATACTTCATTTTAAGAAAACAACTTTAAGAGCTTTTAACGTGGAAGGAGACACAAAGTGCACTGTGACAGTACACCTAGGAACTACATAACCTGTTTTGAAATAAAGCTGTGCCTGATCAGAACGTGACACTCCATTTACATCAGCCAAACTATCAAGCAGGAAAGCAAAACAAAGAAAAATGTATACAAAAAACTCCAAAGGTAACATGCCTTTTGTTTGGAAAACAGCTCCAACTCCCCTGTGATTCACACTTGTATGTTTAACAAAATGGACCAAATCTGTTCCTCACGAGTCAAAAGCTGACAGCAGCAGCCATGGCACAGGGTCACACAAGGTCAGGCTCTGACAACCTGGTTCTGCCTCACAAAGAGAAATGACCTGTGTTCCTGACAGCACTTCCACCAGCAGCTATGCCTTCCCATGACAGTCAGGCCAGGCAAACAACCCCCTCTCACCCTGCAGAGCTCACAACATGACCATGCTGTCCCCAGGGGCATACAGATGCAAATATTTCCGTATCTCATCTTGAAAGTGCAATACAAACAAAAGCAGCAAGGAACTGGCATCTCCCTCACACATCACAGAGACAGGAAGAAGCAGGCACATCATCAATACGTTACCTGAGCCCTTTTAGTGTCATTGGGCAGGAGCAAGCTGCCTGTTTTGCCATTAAACATCCTTGTTTTGGTTTTAACCGGTTCATTGGTCTCCCGATAAAGCTTCACCGGATATGGTTTATAAGCTTTTTGAATAAGGTTGTAAACAGCAACAGAAAGCGCCACATCCTTGCTCAGATGCAGATTTAACCTGTGTGAAAAAGCAGATACAGACTCGAGATTCCTGAAAAATCACTTCTGCAGAAGAATATCACCTCTTCATGTAAGTTATTTCCTCTGACCATCTCCTGTTCTCCTCCCACAAAATCACATATATCTTTGGAAACATACTATCACTTGAGTCTCACTTGCATAAAAATATTCTTGCAATATCATCACTTCTGGTCATAAAAATTACCTAAACACAAGTAATTTACCAATTTCTTTTACCTTTTTTTCACTGAAGGGTGGCTATGCTCAAACAGAGCCCAGGACAAGTCCACATTTGGGTACCCCAATTACACTTATTGTAATGTCCATGAATTCTCATAGCTGTTTGTGCAGAAGGCAAAATTCCCCCACCCCCCCAAAAAACCACTAAGACAAACAATACCAAGTTTTAAGAAAAAATATAAATCAGACATTAGAGAAAAAATTAGAAGTAAAGGTTTAAAATTAGAGCTAATCTTCAAGTTATGAGAACAGAACAATGAGTTACTACAAATGCTACTTCCTCTCTTTTAAAAGGTATCACTGGTATAGGATTCTTCCTCCCCAGCTATTAGAAAACTTGAGGAACATTCCCAGAAAAGGAAAATAAAGCCGCAAGCAGGAGCAAGAATGCCAGTGATAACAGCTCAGGTTGGGATACTTTATAAATATTTATTGGAAAAACACCACTAGGCCTTGGAGTTCATTCCCTTACTGTGCTTCCACATCATTCTGCTATGAACTCACTCCCTAAAAAAACAACTGTTATGGAGCATGTGGTTCCAAAAATACTTTTTATCTGCTTTGTCAAGATCCCTTTAATCTCTCTTAAGTATCTCTAATCTTTTAGTAGGAGATTAGAAATATCAAGACAGTGTGATCCATGACAAGTGCCTAGACAGACTGGCAACATATAACTATTTAATAATAGGCCAAAATACCTACCATTCACATTCAGATGAATTTTTTTTAAGTTAATATTGGCAAGAAAAGCCTCATTTCAATCAGATTTCACTATAAACTCTTTTTTATATTGCAGATTTTTAGGAAAGTACTTGGCAACTATGTAATTTTTTGACAAATTATCACTTCTGGCCAAGCTCAATACAGGAGATATCACACAGAGGAAAAAAGGGGTCCACTCTGCTCTTCTCATCCACAAATATCCTTGGGAACTACACAAGAAACACCAATCTTGGACTAAAGAATTAAGATTGAGGAGTGTAAGCACTGCTGCCTTTAAAGACCAATCATTCCAGAAGAGGAAGGTGAGATGCAGTCTGAAAATAACATCAGGTGCCTCCACTGAATGATGTATCACAACCAGGCACAAACCTGACTAAAGCCCGTTTCTTTGTCTCTTTTGCTCGTACTTTCTTCATGAGATGTTCCAGTTTCTCTGACTCTTTAGGCTGGATCCCAAGGTCCTCATCCTCTGCTACATTTATAATATCCCTGTAGAACAAAGAGATATCGAACCCTCCAGGCTTCTTCAGGTGCATCAAGTCCAAGATGATACCTAGAAACAATGGAAGAGATAGGAGCAGGATCAGAAACTGCTTTTTTCTTGCATCAGCATGTATCTCAGCACTCTCAGATTTCTCCATCTACACAAATAATTTAAGTAAGAATAAGCTCCAAACTGTCATCTGCACCAGATGTGAAATTTTCTAGGGAAAGGGGAGATCTAGTGAAAGAGGCAGAAGATGTTCTTTAACTTCAGTCAGAACAATGCAGAATAGAAAATATTTCCTCTCTAGTTAAGAATCTGGACAGCACTGAGTATGAAATGGCTTTGATAAGCTCCTATAAAACATAATCCTACCTCAGGCATAGAGGGTAGTAAAAAGTTCAGAAAACCCCCTTTCCCTTAGTTACAGGGGCTAATGAATTAAGGAAGCCTCACAGCTTCTAGATGCAGGACATCTGCTGAACTCCAAAAACACTGGTTACCTCAGCTACACAGTTGAACTAATGAAGCACTTGCTGTCTACTCTCTGAGCTCAGGCTGATGTCCTTCAGCTAATCAAAATGGAGCCATAGAAGTAATTTTCCTTTTGTGTTAACTTGTTATTGTTTCCTTCCTGGAAAATGGTACAACAACAACAAAGAGTTTATTTTCTTGGCCCTCTCATGTCCCCATTTATGCTATCAAACTAGAGAGAGATCCTAGGAGTAAGTGCTAGTCTGGATACCAGATCAGAAAATAGATTTTCTAATTTAGATTAGATACCAAATTTCTAATTTAGAAACTTTCAGAAAGATTCCCCAGTTTCTATGATTTTATGTCTTTTTCCATCACAAACTAGCAATGCAGTTAACATCTGCTGGAAAGATACATCATGTTTATTCTGCCTGAAATTAAATGGGAAAATAATGACCTGTGTCTCTCAGATCACCAGCTCTGGTCCTGGCCAGCTTGGCTTTAGCACTGTCATTGGCATGAGGGTCATCCTCGTTGGTGAAGAGCATGATCCTTTTGTGGCTCAGCCTGACTCGGACATCACTGAAGAGATTGGAGCAGGCCCAGAGCGCTTCACCCAGCGAATAGTCAGCGTTGTGGCCAAAGTTCTCCCGGAAAAGTGCTCGTCCTTCATCTCCCCTGTACTGGTCCAGCTCTAGAACACGCTTCGCACCTGGAGGGACAACAGCACTCACATGCATTAGAAATACTGAAAGAAGTACCACGAGCTCTTCTAAATATGCACCAGGGGTCCCTTGCAGCTGACCTCCAAAAATGTTCCCAAGCACCTCTGTGGCAGTGCCCTTCCAACACCTGGCTGAGAAAACTGTCCAGTATGGCCTAACATCTGCAATATCACAAGCCAGTTACCACTTCAAGCACCTGCTAGGGCCAAGAGGACACAAAATGCCCTGGCACCAATGTGGGCTCTTTCTGTGGGGTAAGGGAAACAGGCAGGGATCAAAGTATTGCAAACCCTCTACACTGAATGCCAAGTGCTCAGCAGCAAAGGCAGCAAACTGCACGTGCTGCAGAGGCACGGCAGACTGCTGCACCACCACAGAAAGGAGAGGACCCTGAAATGCATCCTGCATCTCCACAGCATGCTGAGAAGGTGGAGAGCTCCTCCTCCTTCCTTGCCCCTCATGTCAGAGAGAACCCACCCAGAGGTGAGATGAAGCCCACAGCTGACCACACAGAGCACAGCAACGTTCAGGTCAGATGGCCACAGCCTTGTTGCCGCTCTGAGGATTACTCCAACCCAACTAGGACTCCTTTTCCCACCTGTCTAACAGCAGGTTCTGTTTTCTCCCATTACTCTGCAATGGGAGACAAGCTTTCATTTTTCAGCCACTGCATTCTGCAGAGCTTCTTCCTCTGTCCTTCACTTAAACTCTATAGCACTTAAAAATCTCATTTGAAAATGTTTTCCTCTCCTTTTACTATTTTATTTTCATCTCCTTATCTGTCCTTTAATTATTAGTGTAAATGTCCATAATTATGTACTCCACCTATAGCATTTCATCCTTCTCCAGAGCACAGTGCTCTCCAGGGGCAGCAAACATACAACTCTGTTCCTTTTGAACAACACCCACCTTTCACCTGCACTGTTTTTATCAGCACAGCAAGGCTACTGCCTCTAACATGGGAGAAAGAGCAAACAGGGAAGGAGGAGGAAAATGGAAGAATGAGACCTATAATGCAGTATCTGCCAGAAAATGGAGAAGAAATAAGGCAGTCCTGTCAGGTCTCCATTGTAATTAATTTTGAAAATAGGACAAGGCATAATTCTTTTAGGAGAAGCCCCTGGGTCATTAAACCTGCACCCCCTAGTAAAGAAAATGAAATCAAACATCACCAGACATAAAGGCTGCTATTAAAAGTTGTAGACAAAATTCCCCCAGAAGACTCACCACCATCAGACAATCTGTCACCACTAGCATGTATTCTTTGCACTCCTCCTACTGCCTTTCCAATTCAACAACCAGCACTTGCTATCAAGCAGATGCTATGTAATTTTAAGAAAATGAACGAGCAAAATTCAAGAATTGCAGAACTTATTATGAAAATAGGAGATGGAACACCCCAAACAGGCTACCATATTGGACCACCTGTTCTAGCTGACACTCTCGAGCAGGAGAGCTGGACAAGATGACCTCCAAAAATCCCATGCAACCTCAGCCATTCTGTGCTATTCTCCATCAGCTGGAATTCGTGGTGTCTTAGCATGGACACACACTTTTCTGATGGACATTCAAGAGTTCTGTTGAGATACTCTTTAGTAGTAGGTTTAGCAGACAGCAAGTGAAGCACCATATTAAAACAGAAGAAAAGACATAGAAAACGGATCTGAACCAACTATAAGAGAAAAACCTAAGCTCTTATGAAGTTTCTAAGCTTTCAGTTAAAATCTAAATCTATCCCCACCACCAGCAATGGATTTCAGTAACAAGAACTTATCTGATAGCTCTCTGATTTTAGAGAGATCAGTTACTGACAATGCTACCATACCGATTTCCTTACTACATCTTTTTATACAACTTTCATACCACTTTACCTGGATTGTCCAGCTCCTGGAGGACATAAACGTGCTTGAAATCTGCCGAGTTCTTGTTGTTTTCTGTACCATAAAACACAACACTTAACAAGTCCCTATCACTGCTAATAATTTTGCTGGTATAAACATTCCGGATGCACTGAAAAAAACGCACACAGGTCAAAATTAGAATAAAATAGTTTTCAGCAAAGGGTGTGAAAATCTTGCCTTTAGCAATCAGCAGTTTATCCATCCTTACCTGGATGGTCATATCGAAAGGAGTCTCTGCGTCCCCATCGGACTCAAACATGGCCTTGGAGGCATCCACCAAGAAGATGAGGCTGTCCCGGCCGGAAAACCTGTGGTCCGCTACGGAACGGGGGGAAACAGTTTTAGCAGCGGCCCCTCCGCCCGTGGAGCCCCGGGAGTAGGCAGCGGGCCTCGAGCTGCCCTCCGTGAGGGGGTGGGGGGCCCTTACCGACCGCCTCAGCCCCCTCCTCCTCTTCCACCTGCTGCTCCTCCTCCTCCTCCTCCTCCTCCAGCCCGTCGCCCCGGTAGAACGACCCCCACCCCGCCATGGCTCCCGCGGCACCGCGACCGGAGGGGCCCGGGCGGCTCACGCCAGACGCAGCACCCGCGCCAGCCAACCCCGCCCACGCTCAGCCAACCGCTGCTCGTCAGCTCGCCCCGCCCCCGCAATAACGCTGACCAATGGCGAGAGCGGGAATGAGCCGGGCCCCGCCCCCCGGGGTACCCGGTCCTCCCCTCCGCGCGGACTGGTTGCGGTGGGGTGCGGAAGCTCCAACCCTCAGCCAATGACAGGCGGACTTGTCCGTCCCCGCCCCCCCGGCTGTAGCTCCGCCCCCCCGGCTGTAGCTCCGCCCCCCGGCGGTGTCGCGCAGTGACGGGGCGGCCCGCCAGGCGCGAGGGTGCCGCGCATGCGCCCGGGCAGCGCCGTCCCTTCCGCCCCGTCTGTCACATCACGGCTGGTACCGCGGCGCCGGGGACCGGCACCGGGGCCGCCCTTTCCTCCCGTTCCCCTCCGTATCCCGGAGGGAAGGGCCGTTCAACCTTGTCTGCAAGGGCTCCGGCTGCCGCCCGGCGGCCGCGCCCCCGCCCCCATGGAGGAGCCGCTGGCGCTGCATCCCGTGAAGCTCTATGTGTACGACCTGTCCAAGGGCATGGCCCGGCGCCTCAGCCCCCTCATGCTGGGTAAGAGCACGGCAGGGGCACCGACGCCGCCCCGGCCGCCGCCTCCTGGGGGCTCGCGTTCCGCCACCGACCGCAGCGGCCCGGCTTTGCCGCGCCGGGAAACGGGGCCGAAGTCGCCGCCTCCTGCCCCGGGGGTGGCGAACCCCGCCCGGTATCGTTCTCCCGAGGGAGCGGCCCGCCGGGGAAGGCTCCGTGAGGACGCACCGGGCGGCGGCGGTGTCCGACGGGCGCAGCACGGCTTGAGATGTGCGGGGCTGGCCCGGGGCCCCGGTGCGTGGGAACACGGCGGGGTTTGGCTGCAGGATTCCTGTCCCCGCTGTCTTCGGGACGGGCTTTGTCAGTGCGGCAGATCCAGCTGCTCTGGGTCCAGCCGCTTCTCCCCCATCCGCCCGTTGTCGCTGCGCGAATGGTATTTACTAACGGCAGATTGGAAGTGTTCCTTGGCCCCTGAAGTGAGGGGTAGCTCAGCTCCCGGTAGCCCCTGAACTGAGGGACAGCTCAGCTCCCGACTCCCGGGCTGCTGTGGCGCCGCGGCAGGAAGGCTGAGCTTGATGTTCACAAGGTTTTTAAGTTCGAACGGCTCCATGTTGTGGCGAGGCCGGGCTGGGCTGGTGATGTGCAGCCATCCGCCCTCTCCTTCAGAGAGTTTGTAGGAGTCTGCTCTATGTTTCATTGAGATTGTGTGCATTTCCAACCGAACCTAAAACTTGGGAGGGAAGGGAAACATGAATTAGGAATGCAACAAGAGAGTGGTTTATACCTGTTACGAGTAGATTCTGGCCTGTGTCAGACCAGCAGTCTGTGTGGGATGAGACTTCTCAACAGGCTCAAGTGTCTGAACAGATGGCTCTGTGTAATCTTGTTTTACAGTTTGTTGGCATTCACTTTGCTCATCTGCCCTGTGAGGAGATTCTCTGATTTCCTGCAAGCTTAAAATGAAAGTCCAGACAATTCTTAGCGTGAGGTTTCATGCATGTCAACGATAGGTTTGCAAAGTTGAGAAGAAAATATTACAGAGATCATGTGTGTTGTGCTCTGTTAGCCAGACAGCAGCAACAGCTTTGGGAGATTGGCGTTTCCTGCACTGGATAACCTTAAAACTTTTAATGTGGTCATAGTTGTTTCTATTGTAACCCTTAGGGAAGTAGCTTTTCACCTATTAGGCGAAATAGCCGTGTTTTATCGTGTGCTAAGAGTTATAAATCTTGAGATTACATGGGTGCATGATTTACCTCTGTTTGAGTTGAGTAGAATTTAACCACTGTATTTCAAAGCGTTGGTCCAAGCAAAGACTGTAATAGAGATAGGTTGTCACTATAATTATCTCCATGCCAACCTTCACATAGATCAGGCAAAGGCTTTTTATCTCCCATCATACCTACAAAGTCAGTCTTGGGATTTTGTAGCTTTCTGTATTTCCACAAAAAAACACGTAGTGTATGACTTCATTTTTGGTGCTTTCTATTCTATTCAAACAACAACTTGAAAACTTTGTGTTTGTGATATAGTTTGGTGGTAAATTTCTGGAAGTCTGAGAAGTGAAAAGGAAAGCTTAAAAACCTGAATACTTCTGGGTAGCAGAGGAAGTGCTGCTCACTAGTACTGCCTGGTAACTGAGTTCAGATGTGTTCGTGGAATGCAGCCAACTAGGCCCGCGTGGTCACAGTGACAATGCAGACTGCAGAATGTTTGAGATTATGTGGACCCGGTGACATGATTGTCCATAAAACAAATCTTTCTTCCTTCAAGTTGTGTCTTCTGTGCATTCACACTCAGCTCTGTTCCAGGTGATTTTGAAAACCTCCCCAAGAGCCAAGTGATCGAGAGAATACTCCTCTTACCTCATGTATAGACCTTTTTTTCCTTGAAGAACAGCAAAAAAACTTGCTATTTCTCTGTATATCAACTTTCAGATGGTCAATAGCAATTTTTTCCTTAGAGATGTTCATAAACTGTAGGTCATCAGGGAAAGTCATAGAAATTAAAGAGCAAGGCATTTCTTAAAGGATTTACATTTGGCATCTCTACTTACGGTATTCTTTTCATCGATGCCAAGTTTGAAACAATGCTTTTGCTTCGAGTGATAATTCCGTAACATCACCTATATTGAAATACATGTTACATTTTAGAGAGAAAAAAACAAATACTGTAATTGATTGTGCCAAAATCAATTTCTGTCAGGCTTGAAAACAGCAGGTCAGGTCCCCTTGCAGAGGGGGATGAATCCTGTCCTTTGGGACTGACCACTGCGAGAGCATCACTGCACTGTGTCTTCTGTTTTGCTAATAGGATCCAGAGGTATCGTGGACTATGTCAGCACAGCCTTCAAGGATCAGCTCTCACTACTGAATGTTACACTAACTTTTTCAGCATCAGTTCTCTCTGTTGTCATTGAATGATGAATCTGGAAGGGAGAGATGTTTAGCACAGTTCATAGCAGGCTTTAGAGTGACTTAGCCTTGTCCCTTGAGCACATCTTTGTTTTTCTTGGCAAGTCTACTCTTTTTCTACCCAGACTGCTTTTGTTCTTCTTACTTTTCTGTAAGTTTCTTGTAATTTTTCAGTGAATATTTCTGTTCTGAAGTATACATCACCAAAAATTGTAGTTCAATTGCTTTGGTATCCGAAGCAGCACATTTAATTTTTATGTTGCTCTACATGCATCTTCTCAATAGCTACTGTTCGTCCTCTCCCCCCCCACTCAGTCTGTGGCTACATCTGTCTGTTCAACTATGTGATCTAGTAATTAGAAATGTTTACCTGAATGCAGTAAGATTTCTGTTGTCAAGACAGAAAACATAATCCACCTGATTCTGTGGAGGGTAAAGAGGAAAAGGGAATAGTTCAGCTTGCAGTGCTGATTTCAAAATAGATGTCCAAAGGCAGAGAAATCTTTAAGGAAGATTAAAATCCTATTGCATCATAGGCTTAAAGAAAAATGTCTTGCAGCTCTCAAAGTTCTCCTGTCCTGTAACTGAGGGTATTGCTTTTGTGACTCACAGAATGATCTGGGACCTTGGTTAACCACAGCAGCTTTGGCTCAGTGTAGTATAAATTAACGTTGAGTGGACTGGGAGTATGTTTTGGTTGAAATTTTTAAGTGGTGCATTCAGCTGTAGGGACTCAACAGCCCAGAGGGAATTGGAGCGAAAGGTAACTGCTGAAAGGAGGTGCCTTCTGTTTGGTTCCATTTTCCCAGGCCAGCACATTTCTCTGCCTCTCCTCCATCTGTTCTGAACAGTTTTGAATTGCTTCAGCATGATATTCTATCAGCTTTGCTCCCAGCATTTGCTAGGGATTTCATTAACATCGCGTGCGTTACCCTCCCCCAGTCTAGCCTACTTCTGGGTCTCTCTAGGCATCTCAAGAAGGGAATTGAAGCAGGCTCCTCCTTCTCCATTAGGTTTTTTTTTTTTGCTTTGGTTGAGCACCCTGGGTAGCACATAGGAGAAAGTGCTTGACTAAGTGCTTGCCTATTTAGAGTAATTTTCAATTCAAAAAAGGTAGGACTCTTAATGGATTGTCCTAAAGAAATTACAACAATATGCAAAGCAATGCACTGCTAGAAATATACATTCTGGTTGACCAAACTGTATTACTTTCGATCCCACAGGAGACCAGTTCACTACTTCTTTTTAGAGTCTTTTATGGTCTTCTGGGACTTGCATGTCCATTGCAGAGCACAGATACATTGTTAAAGATATTGAGCTTCCTATTATTTCTTTACAGCTCAAAAGCAGGTGTAGATCTTGCACTGAGGGTTTGATGGGCTAAACTCCATGGGGTAAACTAAGCACCCTATCTGCATAGACAGTTCCTTCCCTCATGTCTCAGAACTCTTCTGCCCTTCAGTATAATAATTTGGATTAATATAACAATGCCACTTGGATTTGATATTTAAAATGCACAGGAATAATCAACATTGTTTGGTGCTCAAGATCAATAAATTACTGTGCTGTTAAAAAAGATTGGTGAGCATCTAATCTCCCTTGTGCTTGGCCTTCCAAATAAATCCAAGCATGGAAGTAATCCCGTTTGATTGTGTTCTAAAATTATATGGGCTCGCTTCTTCTTTAAAAATACCCCTGTATCTAAACAATTACAGTCTCCTGAATTGATTGTACAATAAATTAATCTAACTACTTCATTCTCCATGTTCCTGTGACTAAGCTGAGGGTCCTGGAATTGTTTAATGTATTTGAGCATTACATTTTTCTCATAGGTTTCTGGCTCATGTAAACACCATGAAAGTATTTGAGCCATGAATATTATAAAGAAAATAAAATAACAAATATAAAAACTTGCTTACTTGCCAGATGATACTCTGCCTTATTGAAACAAGTTGAATCTTTGAGATGCTTAAGCACACAGATTTATGCTGAACTGGCATCTGCCCCAGGTTCTAGTGAGTATTTTCAGGAAAGAGCCACAGAAGCTCATCAGCAAGGGAAAAATAAAAAAGTAAATAAACAAACAAAACCATCCCCCAACAAAAACAAGCAAAATACCACCCAAAAGGCTTAGTGATCCTGTGTCCAAAGACTAACAAGCTATCACCCTAAACTCTCACAAATACAACACAATAGCTTTTCATGTCTATGGTTATGGTCTGTGAGAAAAACAAGGTACCTTGACTTGCATTAGCTTGGAATGGATGCAGATCAAACTAAGCTGATTTGCTTCACATTTACTTCAGGCTGAGCTGGCACATAGGCAGTTTGTGTGGGAGAGCTGATACCTGATAGCCTGGCCATGTGCAGGAAATGTTGTGCGATTCAGTGTGAACATCTAAATTTGCACCAACCTTTCCTGTTCAACAGCCCCCTGACCCTTGAAATATTTAAACTTGTTAGCATCTTGCTGTTTCCCTGTTTTACCTGGATAACAGAATTACAGAATAGGTAAGGTTTGAAAGGACCACAGTGTGTTATCTGGTCCAATCTCCCTGCTCAAGCAGGGTCATCCTAGAGCACATTGCACAGGTTTGTGTCCAGATGGTTCTTGAATATCTCCAGTGAGAGAAACTCCACAACCTCTCTGGGCAACCTGTTCCAGCGTGTCATCACCTGTATAGTAAAGAAGTTCTCATGTTCAGATGGTTCTTCCTGTGCATCAGTTTCTGCCCATTGCCTCTTGTCCTGTAGCTTGGCACCACTGAGAAGAGCCTGGATCCATTCTCTTGATGCCCTCCCTTCAGATACAGTAGGTGCTCAAAAGAGCATCATCTCATCAGGACATTCCTATTCTGCATTATGAGCATGTGTGTCCTTTGGGTTAGCTTTACTGTAGGTATTGAGTGAAGGGTAATGCCTGCAATTTAAAGCTGCAAAGGCTTTTGCAGCTCCAGTGGAAATTACTGGAGAATCAGACTTCGTTCTGTAGTAATAGACAGCCTCAGGTTATGAGTAAATGGCTTGGTTTTGGTGGCAGTACTAGCACACAGTTCTACCCACATTGCAATGACCACAGGAGTTTGGAGTGTTGCGGCAAGGAGTGGAAGAACACGAAACATGATGATATCTGCCAGTATCCTGGATGGTGTTTGCAATCCCTTCTTCCACTTCACTCAGCGTGAGCTGTATTGCACCAGAGGATTATTTGGGGAGGTTCACGGCAAGCTGAAGCTTCTGGTTTTTAAGCTGGATAGTGCTGCCAGAAGCAGCTTTGTTGGAAAGTGTTGCTGCAAGGCCTGGATACAGCTTGTGCCTTAGCACTCACAGCAATGCTGTAGCCTTGCTTGGTCATGCTGTTGGGGCTGTTGTGTGTATCAAGCCTTCAGAGGCTCTGGACAATGTACTTTGTGTATAGTGGGCCATGTCGAGCAGAAGGCATGACATAACTTAGTGCAGGCTGCCTTGATTGCTCTGCCTGAGCTTATCAGGAGTGGCAGTGGTGGTGAGTTGTCACCTGTTCTGTGCAGTGTCTGAGTCTGGGAGAAAGGGCAAAAAGAGTCATGGAGGAGGATCCCCATCAGAGGCAAAACTTCAGGAGGAAGGTGATTGTGTCCATGACAGACAAGCAACATTGAGATTCTTGCTGACCAGCAGGAAAGGGAGCTGCCTGAGTTCCTCAGAAACTGATGGCCCCTGATTTATCCCTCTGTGGCTCATTTTGAGTTGAAATGACAACAGCCAGCTGTGAAGCCTGGATACTGCAGCAGCTTACCAAAAGTTCTCCATCATGGATGTCTCTGGGCGATGCATATGTGGCCAATAATGACACATTTCTTAGGCATGGGATTCTCCAGCAGTGTTGTCATTGGAGACACTTGCACTGCCTCTGACCAAGCAGAGTCCAGCAGTGGAAGAAAGATTTTATTTTGTCTGCAGCAGGCTGGAGAGCTACCACAGATGCCTTATTGTCAGCAGTGTTGCAGATCTGGTTTGTGTTCTCCACAATGCCAGCTTGGTTAATGACTTACAGGAGCCAAGGAAAAATGGTGGGTCTGCAGCTTCATTAAGATTTTCAAATTGGTGTTGGCACAAACTGACTGAGCTGAGCAGCCTCAGACAGACCTGCCTTGTGAAGATAGGCAGCTTCAGTTGCCAAAAGCTGCTCTGTTATTGCCCTGGCACTTGCTGCCTTTGGACTGCTACAGACTTCATGTGAAGCAGTAAAGATTGGACTGCAGTCCAAAGCAAAGTCCAGTTCCTGAATTCTGCTTGGGTTTTGCTCATACAATCAGACAATTTCTTCAGGGAAAAGGGACCTCTGGAGGTCCTGCTAGAGGTAGAGCCAACAAGAGCAGATTCTTCAGGGCCCTGGACAGCAGAGTTCTGAGTATCTTCAAGGATTGAAATCCCATACGCTTTCTGGACTCCTGCCCCAGTGTTTGACCACCTTCATGATAAGTTTTTCCCCTGCTTCCTACTGAATTGTGAATTTTCCATTTTCCAGCTAGCACCTGTTGCCTTTCACTGTGCATATCTGAGTAGAGCAAGGGTCCCCTTTCATCCATACCCGTCGGGTACTTGTAGACAGGAATATGGACTCTTGGTCTTTTCTTCTTGAGGATGAACAGACCAGTTTTCTCAGCTCCTCTTCAGTACAGTAAGTGCTCTAGCCTGGTATATCAGTGCCTTTTGTACTGTGGGGAACCAAAAGAGGACACAGCACTCCCAATGTGGTCTCACAAGTGTCAAACAGGGGGACAGAGTCACCTCCCTTGAGCTGCTGGCTTCAACCTTGCTAGAGCAGCCTAATGTGTAGCCTTTGCTGCAATGATCTTTTCAAGTAGGTGTTGTAATTGCAGGAGCAGGTCCTGGCAGCACCTATGACATTGTCAATATCTGCTGTAACTCTTTCACCTGCATACAGAATCTAGGTACAAAGTGACAGCTCTCTGGAAAGCCTTTGGTTATTGTTTGCTGCAGGTGTGTGTGAAAGTAAATATTGAGATGTTCTCTTTCAATTTAGCATGCAAAGAACAAGCACAAATCTAATATGTGCTGCCTTAGAAACGGTTTGTTTCTCTGCTCTGAAGGATGAAGCTCGAGTTTCTAGTGGAAAAGTTATTTATCGTGAGCAAATGTGTAATAATTTGTTAATAGATACACAGAACATTAACTGTGCAGAGCCAAAGGGTAGAGCCAACCAGAGGCCAGTGCACAATACCCTCACGTGCTGCTGGTGAGCCTGCAGGGCACTGTGTCCTGGCAGCTCTAGAGTGCGAGGTGAAACCTCTCATGGGAAGCATGTGGAACAAGGGCCAAGGGATCGAGAAGCACAACAGTGGGACACGCTAAAGGGCCAGCAGATGCTTCTAAGATACTGCAACACACTGTTCTGCATCTGTCATTATTGCCACTCTCTTTTGGCCTTCATCCTACTCCAAGCCTATGTTTCTGTGCGATGGGTTGACAGGGAATGTGGTTGCTGCCTGGCTGTGATCCATGGGAGTGACAGATCAGTCCACCTGCTTCAAAACTATGTGCGCTCACTTCAGCTGATGTCTCTGTTGTCACAAGAGCCTTTCCCCTGCCTCTGCTCTTATGTGACCCTCATCTGAAGCAGGTACCTATTCTGCTTCAGACTTGAGAGGAAAAAAATGTGGTAGTGATGGTTTTTTCTTGTGCCAGAGGAGTACTCAGTCTACAGCTTGGGTTCAAGAGAATACCAGATGTTGGTATGCGCACAGTTTTTCTGTTGTAAATCTGCTTTTTGGGGGTTGTGCACCTTGTTCATGAAATAAAGTTATAGCACATCTCTCACAGCATGCACTGTCTGCCTACAAGCTCCCAAAGGGAGGGTACCAGGAACCAAGCCTTTAGGTTATGATAGATAAAATAATTGAGCCTAGAGCAGTAAAAGCTGGTGACCTTTTAGAAAGAGGTTTAATCTTGAGATCCTACCATGAACAACAGGGAGGTTTAGGTCTCCTGCTTCTAGGGAACTGGAAACACATTTTAGAAGGGACCTTTTCTCTAAGACATAATTATATTATCAGTGTAGTGGTGCCTGAAGCAAGTCTTTGCTGCTGTGTTCTGCAAAACACAGTTTTTTAACTTGTATAAATTTCAACTCTGTACTTTTCTACCTCAGTTCCCACCTAAACTAATTTTTAAGGGCAGGGAGAGCAAGGGAAAGGAGGAAACCATGGAATAGATTATAGAGGCTACCACCACTGGTCATATGTTCAAGTCAGACCTCTCATCAGTTACTGAAAAAGAGAACTGAATACACTGTGCTGGCCAGCTGCCTGCAGTTATGAAATCTGTCAAATTCAACTCTTCTGCTCCTGATTGAAGACTCTAATTTTAGGAAAATGTTTTCTTTCTTGGTCTGTAGAAAAACACCTAAGGAAGGTAAGCACTAGCAGGGTAGGACGGCGTTGCCACCTCTGCCTGCCAGGAGGGAGGAAGTACAATAGTAGTGTGGATGAAGTAGTTTTTGAAAGACATTCTGGATTTTTTAGAAGCAACTCTGGATTAAATCTTTGATTTTGCTGTAATGGTGAAATAATAAGCATGGTTCCGAAGTGATTGACAGAAAGTAGGCTGAAATCTAGAAAATACATTGCTAATAACTCTTCTTTTCTCTGCATACAGGGAAACAGCTGGATGGCATCTGGTAAGTGACTAGATTTAAATTACATAACGTGTGTAAAACACTGGTGTAGGAAGTATTTTCAATATGCAATTATATATGCTTCAGATCTTGAGAACATTTTGTTGTGGAAGAGAGACCAAGGCACTTTTTGTTCCTGAATACAGATTGGCAGTAAGATAATGTACAGTCAGGTGCTGGTTAAACCACTCTGTTCAAAGCTCAGTGGACCCCATGGAAAAGAGTGTTGTTAGTAGTTGTTGTGGCTTTGTGCAGCTTTGCACTTTTTCAAGGGTAAAATAGTGTCCTTGTCCCAAGCATTTTGTCTTATAATTCCAGGCATGACTAAACATGAGAGTAAAAGAGTAGGTGGGAAGAAGGTATTACAGGATTAAGTCTTCTGGCATATAAGAGCAGTATCTACATTCAGTTACAAAACACCCCTCAGTTTGCTATAATTCATACCAAGAATTTTCAGATCACATGAAGAGGGCTTGTTCGGGTTTTTTTTAGAGGCAAGAAAACCCCCAAACCCTTGTCCATCCATTTTCCCCCCTATTGATCCATCTCCAGTGGTTGTCTGACCAGCTTCTCAGCCAGTGAGAAGTCTCTGTCAGCATGGTAGCAGGCCTAGTTGTGTCTCTGAGGGCTGACCTCACCCTCAGCCCGTTAGCTGAGAGAGGCTCATGCCTGGGCTCTTAGCTAAACCTGTTCTTTCCTAACTGCTGCAGAATTACAGTAGGCTTGGTAATCATTGCTTCCATATCCATTCATGTCCCAGCAGATCCTGTTCCCACTCACAGAAACACACTGACCTTTTCTTTCAGTTATTCTCTTCATTATGTCCTTGAGCTCATAAATTTATCAGTGATTTATGTGCTAGGCTATTTACTTTTTTCCTTTATTTCAACTTTTTTTTTTTTGTCCTCTGTGACAGGCACACATCCATAATAGTCCATAAGGATGAATTCTTCTATGGCAGTGGAGGAATCTCCAGCTGTGCACCTGTAAGTTAAACTTAATATTTTGGTAATTTTTTATAGGGTTACCTGATCAGAATTGCTTGTGTTACTGTCTTTTAGAAAAGCAGCAAAAGACTTGTAAATTCAAACAGATGCTGAAACCAGCTGCTTGTCATGGTTTCCCAGGGTACTGAGGGTAAGGGAGCATGGACAGTGGGTTTAAGCTCAACTCAATACAAGTTGGGGGTTGCTTCTTCTGGTAGAGTCTGTCTATCCAGAACACCTTTTGCGACTGCTTTGCCAGAGTGACGCCTTGTCCTGTTGTGTATCATTAGGTTTTACATGCAGACTTTTTAAGAATAAAAAAAAACCCCAAACCATGATGTTTTCTCAGACCTTCCTGTTCTTAGAGAGATAAAATAGATGGGCTGTGCTTCTAAAGCAGAATTTGGCATAGCTTAGAGCTTTCAGCCCAAAGAGTCAAATTTGCCAGCTGAAATGGAAGTTGCATGTTCCTTCTCATTCTCTTGAGTGCAGAACAAAGGAGGCCAGCAGGGCTTTTTGCCTGACAAACATACCAAAAGTTCCTCCTTTTGTGCCTGAATGAACTGTGATAGCTTTATTCAGTAGAGTCCTCCAGAAGAATTCAGCCTGATCATTTGACATTGTCTTCTGGCTGTTCATTTTTACAGGGAGGGACACTTCTTGGCCCTCCAGACACAGTTGTTGATCTGGGGAACACTGAAGTCACTGAAGAAATTTTTCTGGAATACCTTTCCTCTTTGGGGGAATCCATGTTCCGGTAAGTAACAGCTCATACTGGAAAACCTGTATAGCAAGCAGGTGCAGAATGGAGGAAGGTATTATGAAACCAATCCAGCTCACAGAGCTTTTGTCTGCTCGCTCTCATTTGGTACTCTTCCAATATGGACTGGAACTGATGCACCAATACACAAGGAGCTACCTTCTAGGCAACCCTCTGGTGTGCCAGCCTCGAGCTAGGCTGGGAAAGCATTCTTTTGGGAAATCTTTCACACTGTTTTTTGTAGACTCGAATAATGCCTGAAATGCTTTTGAGAGAATCACCAGGGAAAATGAAATCTCTCAGTAAATAGCAGTTTGCCCCATGAGTCATAGGTAGTCACTGCAGAAAAGCTGCCAACTTCCACATGAGTAGAAGCGAGGGCTTGACTGTAAGTCTGCTCTGCTTCTCACAAGAACAGGGAACTGTAACATTTAGTGTTCTGGCTATCTTTCAGTGTCAATAATTCCTGTGATTTCTCGTTACTGCTACTGTGGTTTTAACTGAAGAAACCTGACCTCACTTATTCTCCCAAAAATGGTTGTATTAAAGTCAGGGGTGTGGAGAGATGTCATTTTCCACCCTGATTCAACTGAATTTGAGGGTGAATTGATGTCTGTATTTTACCTATTTGCCTTAGAATTCTTTGGGGAGGGAGGAAGTGCTTATATAAGGGGATGTTCTTCATTAACAGTGTCGTTTTTCTGCTTGTAAGATCTATTACTGAATCTGTGTTTTTATGTTTCAATTTCTTTTCTGTGGCACAGAGGAGAGTCTTATAACCTCTTTGAACATAACTGCAACACCTTCAGTAATGAAGTGGCACAGTTTCTGACGGGAAAAAAGATCCCTTCCTACATCACTGACCTTCCATCTGAAGTTCTTGCCACGTGAGTATGGATGTCCCTCTTCTCTGTGGCTGCTTCATGCTAATGCTTAAACATTTGACAGAGCCAGCAGTACCAGTTTCTGATGGATCTGTCTGAGAACCAGCATAAGATTAAGGAGAGGATGCAATTTGCTTTACATCAACACTTGCAACACTGTATGACAAGTGCTAACTGGCACTGGTGTTCCAAAGAAGACAGGAGAAGGTTGTTCTTCTGCCTTTAACTTAAACTAGTTATTTTGTGATGGTCTGTTATATGTGACCAGAAAAGCTTGGAAAGTTCCAGGAAACAGTGCAAGTGGTTTTTTTTCCCCTCTTAGACAAGCAGTATCTTAAAAATCACTTCTCTAAGCACCATAATTGCAGCAGAGGTGTCAGTTTGCTTGTGAAGAGGCAGGGGAGATACAATTTTAAAATTAATGCTGCAGTTTTAAGGCTAGGATTGGGTGGAAAAAGAGGATATGAAAAAAAAGGAAATTAAGAATTCCTGCCTGAATTTATTCAGATAATTCAGGTAATTCAGATGAATTTTGTTTTTTAACTCTCAGCTAGTAAGGATCCCAGTAGGATGATGTAAGCTCCATCATTTAGGTCTTACCTCTCCTAACAGTGGTATAGCACATTATTTGTGAGACATGTCTCTTCTACCCTGGACTCTTAGCACTTCAGATCTCTCAAAATCAGATAAAGTCTGTAACAGAGTGAGTCTTACTGAAAGACAAACCAGGTGCTACAGATTGCAACAGAAGTTACTCTGTGAGTGTTGAACCATTGTCTTCTAAGTAAGCTAGAGGCTATTCTTCTGGCAGGCCTCAATATTGATGTACTTAATGGAACACTGCAGTTGCATAACAGGGATTTTGTTTGCACACTTTAGTAGAATGAATTACTGAGAGCTAGTTTCAGACAGCATTACATTAGCAGTGTAGGCATGTTAGGACTCAGAACTAGCTTATATAAAATCATGTTTAAGTTTCTTAGTTATTAACAGTAAACTAATAGGTTAAATTAGTTTGCTTTAGTTTGTAGTGGGAAGTCTTCAAATTTGCTTCTAGAATGTTGGTTTGATTACACTCTAGGAAGGGAGTGCACTTCTCTGGTAAATGGGAGTTGTTGATCAAGTAAACTATTTGAGATGTTTATTTCTTTACCTTCTCAGACCTTTTGGACAAGCTTTAAGGCCCCTCCTGGACTCCATCCAGATCCAGCCACCCGGAGGAAATACCTTCAGCAGACATAATGGACAGAGCTAACAGGAGTGACCCAGTGTGCCCAGCCTCACCAGGCCCCTTGTTTTTAAACATGAATCTACCAGATTTCTATTTTATAATTTCTCATGAGAATTAACTCTAAAGAAGTTACAAGACAAGTTTTAAAAATTTCCTGGGGAGAGGATTTATCAGGGTGCATGTAAGACAATGCTACCAAAAATATTGCCATAATTTCTAATAGTATTGTACTAATTTATAAAGGCTGTCTTGTCCAAGTAGGCTGACACTTTCTACGTAACTCCTGTGCTGGTAAGTGGAAATTCATTCCATGAGCATTCAACAGCCCATTGCACAACTTTAAGCAAATAAGGGGATGTCCTGGCCATCCCTTACAGACTTGCATCTCTTTCTCTTGTCACTACCTCTATTATGGGGGTATTTGCTGAAGTCTGTAGCAAAAAAAGCAGAGCAAGTATTGGTAGCCTAGGAAGTGAAGGTGTCCCAGGATTAGTCTGTGTATTTCACTGGCATTTGCTCAGGGAAGAGCTGAACTCATCTGATTAGAATATTTGCAGTGGCGCAGGTGTATGGGAAAGGTGATGAAACTGAACCATGTGTCAGTGTCACACTCAGAAGCTGAAACTCAGTGGGACTTGCTGTGGTGAGAGGGAGCCTGGAGCTGAAGGTTACCAAGAGCCTTGTAATGCCAGATCCAAGAGTTATGGGAAAGAACCAGCTGAAAGAACAGAATCTCATGAGCAGAAGTGGTAGAGAAAAATTTCAGGTGAAAGTAAAATGAAGTGAAATGTTTCCTTTTCTCACATATAAGCTTATCAGCAGATAGACAGAACCTTGTTAACTATTTACCTTTGCATAAGAACTGTGTTTTCTTGGGTTGTTTTTTTTCCTTGCAAAGCCAGAGTTACAGTACAGTAAGGCAGGAGGAGCATGGCAACTGCATGATAATACCAGTTGGACCAATCCTGCCTTCAATATCCAATTGCAGACCCAGTAGGAGTTCCAACTTTCATTTATAGTGCTGCCCTTTCCAAAGCAGTCAAGCACATCAGGGCTCTCCTTAAGAGAAAGAAGTGCTAGGTCTCCCCAAATATAAAGAAAATGAGGAAAAGTAAAATTAAGCTTTTCTGTGGAACAACTGAGTTTCTTGGGGTACATGCAGAAGCAGTCCTGTCCTTAGATTAACCTTTGATGATATCAATACTGCATCTTCTAGTTTAAGATTTTTAGAGATTTGCAATTACTTGCAGTGGGAAAGAACAGGGGAATGAAAAAATAGGCACAATGTTTTCTTTTCATGCATGTATATACACTACTTTCCTGAACAATTTTGTAGCAGTTACATTTAGGAAGGAATATAAGAAAGACATCAGACAAACCCCAGAACATTGCTGATGCTCCATAAATGGGGATTGCACATCCCAGATGCTGCCAAAAAAGCATCTATGCAAATGTACAGCCCTTTGTCCTGTGCTTTGTTGTGAAAAGTATTGCTGCAAGTTCAGTCCTGCATCTCAAACTTCCTGCACTGGAAACTTCATGCATACCTAAAGGAGATGTCTTTCCTCTGCTGGGTTCTTTCTCCCAGAATAATGCAGATTGATAAATTTCTCACATTGCTACTCTGTGTGGACTCTAACGGTTCTTATTTTTGAGGGGTTGGAATAGAGGAAAACTGCAGTTTTGTCTCTGTCAAATACTCTGCTGCCCTGCACCTTGTGGAGCCAGTGCACGGATGGAAATAGGGTATTGTCAGGTCATTCTGCTGTTTTTGTGTTTACCTGCTCTCAGTGCACAGCAGTGGCCCCTGCAGCCCAGATGCTTCTTTTCCTTGTCATTCTCTGCTTGTGCCATCACTTCTTCTTAAGTATTTCATTTGATGGACTGGACTCGGAGATAACTGTAGCAGTTAGTACAGATGGCTTTATACAAAAACTTTCGATCTTTCCCCCTCAAAATGTCCTGTTTGCAGAAAATGGTCTATGAATGTCAGTTATGAATGCTTTTTGATGCTCTTGGAGGAAGGATTGGTGTTTGTTTCTGCTAAGCCATAGCTTAGTTTTCCTATTTAGTATATGTATTATCTCCAGTCTTTTCCCATACATGTTTGTGAAGAGTAACCAGCCTTTCATCTTAATACACACATGACTGTGCCACAAAATGCTGTAGATCATGTTAGAGATCTTGGAGCTTCCTCAGTTGAGCAGGTACACTCGAGCTGACACAGTGCAGCCCAACATGCTGCTGTGCTCCTTTGGTACCTGCAAGCAGCACAGCTGTGCTTGCTTGCCTTTCAGCAAGCTATCACTTCAGGCACAGCTGCCTGTGATGGAAGCACTGGTGCCATGGTTTCTGCCCCACACACTTATACAATGAGGATATGTCCTGTATGTCCACCACTTCGGATGTCCTGAGCCTAGTTTCTGCTCGGCTGCCTACTTCAGGACTTTTTGTATCCTCTCAGGGGGCAGGAAATAAAAGGAAGATACTCACCCCGTGCATTTTGCAATCTGCCTTTTCCCCTCCTGCACAGCCCCTTTGCAGAGATAATGCTCCTACTTTAGGGTCACTGGGTAAAATTTCACTCAGCCATATATTGTTTGCAATAGTCAAGGAGCTCCTGGAGGTCTCCTGGGCTCGGGACCTACTCTTGTGTTTCGTGGCAAAAGAACTGTAAGAGGGAACCCTCTTTGCTTGGTCTTACTGGGGAATGAGACCCCTGTACCCTGTAGGACTCTTAGGAAACCTGTTTTCTCCAAGGATGGTTATGTGTAAATTGCAGGACTGTGCCCTCAATGTTCCACCCAGCCGAAAATAAACTAGACTGAGAAGTGTATGTAAGTGTATATAGGTGACAAACTTCAGCCAGCTGATGGACAAAGGGCAGGGAAACTGAACTCCTGACAGGGAACAGAACCCTTTTGCCCACACTTACTATTGTCTTGTATTGCTGAGGTTCCCCTGTGCCATTTTAAAAATGTTAATAATGTCTTTAGGCAGAAAGTGATGTTTTGATTTACTTGTGGGTTTTTTTCTATTACAATAAAAAGAAATACAACACATTTTCCTGTTTGACTGCATGTGCCCACACAGCTGCCCAGCCAATGCAGCTGACCAGAAGTCATCATCTTCACTCTGGTCCTACCTGGGAAGTGCAGCATGAGGAATTGTCCAAGTGTTTGTGCTAGGTACTGCTACTGGAATAGTGGTGACCACTGCCCTTTGCTCAAACTGGCCACAGGCAATACTCTTATTTAAGTTGGGGAAAAATTTTTTTCTGTAGGTACCACAGTATTTAAAACCATGCTCCTGAGGCTTGACACAGCTTGGATGAGGTGAATGCAAATGTTCTGTCAGCACAGGTTTTGTTCAGCCCTTGCTCATCTAAGTGTGCAAGTATGAAATGTCTAATGTCTGCTGTTGAAGAAGATGCCCAACAGAGTTTTAATGTGGGGAAAAGTCTTTTCCTTCCTGCCTGCCTGCTACTTTCAAAAGGGAAAAAAAGAAGAAAAAAGCAGTAGACAAAGAAGTAGACTTCATAGCTGGGTTCATCTGGAGCTTCAGAGGGAATATTGGTGAGGATTATGTAGCACTGCCTAAAACATCTGGCTCTGGGGAAGAAATTCGTTTTGCTCAGTTCAGCCTTCTGCGTGGTTATTGATGGCATCCAAATGATAAACCACACAGTTTGCTGTTTGTGTAGCAGTCTGTATCAGCGCAGTACAGAAGAGGTCTTGTAACAGAAGGGGATTGTAACAAAGATGTGTGATTGTGGTTACTTTGGCTGTGTTCTTCAGATGTGGTGCTGGTTTGCTATCAAGTACTAGTACAGCCCCACATAAAATACCTGGAAAACAGGTATTTTAAAATTAATATCTTTTTCAATACTTTTTTAAAAATTAAATTTTAAAACTAAAAGGAAAACCTTGACCTTAGTGGCAGCTCTAGACAGAGTGTAAGCCAGTGCTCACAGCTGCTTACCATCTAAACTTCAAACAAAATTTCCTGGCCTTTCCTGCCAGTAACAGACATTTTATTCCTGACGACAGCTGCGGCCTTTCCAAGAAGCAACCAAGCAAACGTATCAGGAGTGGTTGGAGTGCAGAGTATTAAGTAACTGGAACAGCCACGGTGGCCCTGTTCTCAGAGCTAACCCAGCTGAGGGAACAGCCACAGCTGTGGACAGCTGTGCACTTCAGCACAAGGCAGGTTTATGCTCCCGGGGAGACCAAGCTGTCCCAGGTCCTCACCAGCTTCCTGGGAGAGGCATTTTGACGTGAAGAGACTTCCTAAAAGAAGTGCAACAAGCTGAGAAAGCACAGCGGGTAGTTCAGGCTTCAGGACGTTCTCCTGGGTAGCACAAACCTGATGGAACTGCAGGAGTGGGAAAATGTGAACGCTGTCCCGTGTTTTAGCAGACTTCCCAATTCTGGAAAGTGCCCCGAGGTGGCACTGCTGCCTTGCAGCACAGGGATGCACCTGAGCCTGGGGAGAGCAGCACCCATAGTAATGTCAATGCAAGAGGCACGAGGGAGGTCTGTCCCAGACAAGAAAGCTGCAGATAGGAGCAGCCAGGAGACGACCATGGAGCAGCTTGGGCTACAGCGGAACCCAGTGCTCCTACAATAGGTTTTCTAACTCCACGCCACTTCCACCCCGGACATGGGAAGTGTCCTCATCGTACCATGTCATGGTTTGTGAAAAATAAAGGCTTGCATTCCTGAAACCCTGGGAGTTGACTGTGTCTGACCCCGCAGCTGTCCTTTGAGAGTCCTGGGCGTTAGCTCACGGCTCTGCTGCGTGGGTGAGCAGTTCCTTGGCTTCTGGTACTCAAGCACCCAAACCCAAGAAGGCATCTCTACTCACGCATCAGCATGCCAAGGTAGGCACGCTTGGGAGTAGTTATATTCTGGAGTAAGCATCCACACATTAACCAGTGATAAATGTGTAAGCACACCTTGACAAGTCCTATAAATGAGCATAACCCTAAACGCAACTAAAAATTCAGCACCCAATTGCATACAAAGTAGCTGGGTGCTAAGAAACCATTCTGGGAGCTTCAATGCATGTGACAAAAGAGTCCACCTTTCCAGAGGTGGGAGACTATCAGGGTCTGATCCAGAAGGCCACAGATTCTGCAGAAATGTCAGTGCTGCGGTGAGTAACGCATGTAATACCCATCCAAGACTGCCTGACTCACAGTGTTGTGGAGGCAACTCACAGAAACAGTACAGAAATAGCTGTCCTGGTGGACTCAGTGAATGTGTCCCCCAGAAAGTAGCTGAGGATGTTTTGGTAAACCTTGTCCAAGGCAATGGCACAGAGGTAAATTATTAACATTGTTTCTGTACATACCCCTGCCACTGAGTGGGAGCAGGAAAATCATAAACCACAAAGAAAAAACCCAGAATCTGGGAAGGCACCTGAATGCTTCCTTTTGAGAGGTATCTGGTGGAGAACTGGGAAAAGGGGTTGCATGATATCCTGGAGCAAATTATACTGAGACAAGAAACAATCAGACTGTAAAAGAATAAATCTCTCTCCAGCTCCAGCCTAGCTCAGCACACTGAGCACTGCTGGGGAGAGAATGCCAGCTAACTGTTGAGCGGAAAGCATTGGATGTTCCACATAGGCTGGTTTTGATTTCGGAAAATAATTCAGGAATTATTGGGGGAGGGAGAGGGTCTGTCCACTGTCACATATCAGGTGAGCATAATACGGCGCCGTATGAATATGATCTGACCATATGGTCTAATTAAATCCCAAATGACCCGTGGGGGTAAATGGTAGGTGGGCCAAAGAAAAAGCTACTGGCTTTGTGCAGAGGGTATTTTCGCTTCCCCAGGGAATATATTAACAGCATCCTATTGGAAAAGCAAGGTGAGGGACTGACTATGACAGTGCGTGCTGCTCCTGTCCCCTTCCCTAGGCCACAGAAACCCCCAGAGGAGCTGAGCTTATCAGGGAGCTCAATCCAGAGCCGCAGCCCCTCAGTTCCGGGGGGCACTGCAGTAATAACAGCAAATTTGAAGAGACGCACGCCACACATACACCCACCCCCAAACTCCGGGCTCCAAAAGGCTTTAAAGGAAGAGCCGAAGCGGGGAAGCCGCTCAAGACCCGCGCCTTGTGCATGCTGGTAAGGGCCGTGGAGATGCGGGGGAGCAGACAAGGGGTGCCCGGCAGCGCGGCACGTCCCGCCCGTGCGGCCCCGGNAAAGCCCGGGCGGGATGGCGGCGGCGCGGGGCCGGGTGCTCTGCCTCTTCGACGTGGACGGGACCCTGACGCCGGCCCGGCAGGTAGCGGGGCTCNATCGAGCCGGAGGTGGACGCGTTCCTGCGGGAGCTGCGGGAGAGGGTGCACATCGGCGTGGTGGGAGGCTCCGACTATGCCAAGATAGCCGAGCAGCTGGGGGAAGGGGACGAAGGTGAGACGCGGCGGACGAGGTCTCGCGGGGGTCACCTGTGCCCTAAATCCAACCCCAGGGCTGCCCTTGGAGTGGCTGGCCGTGCCCAGGCGGGAGCTGCTGCTTGGCTCCCTCTCCCTGCGTGGAGGGCAGGCAGGGATGCTCCAATCCATGCTGCCGGCTCCACCGTCAGTTTTGTACGAGCTTCATCAGAGCTCTGACAGCTTCTCGCCTCCCAGGCAATTTTCGCCTCCCTGCTGCTCCATGGTGGGGTTCCCGCAGGTTCCTCGTCACGTTCCAATGGGGGCATGGGGTAGAGTACGGAGTGGGAGGGCAAGGGGGCAGCGCCTGCCTCCTCCCACCGCGTTCTCTTTCGCCGGCATGGATGACAAGCGCCGCTGGGCTCCAAGCTCTGCCTTCCACTTCGTTAGTGGAGGGAGGCCGAGAAATTCCCGGCTGAGGCTGATTGCTGAGTCGCCAGTGCTGCGTGTCTGGGTTGCAGGGGGGGCTGGAGTTAGATAACCAATAACCACATCACCCCAGCAGCCTGGCAGTGGGGAGGGCACAGGGGAGAGCAGAGTAGCACGTATGTAGGTGAAAGCCAGACATGTCTGAGCCCTTATCTTCGTCCTGCAACTGATTCAGCCCGTGACCTCGGTCAGGTCGTTTCCCCCTGCATGCGTCAGCTCCCCACCCGTGAGCAGAAGATAATCTCCTCATCCACTTTGTGGAAAGCAAGGAGCATAGGATGGCCAGTGGCCCTTTGCTGAGCACAGGCGCTGTGGAAAGCACTGTACTAAGGAAGCAGGAAGATGGCTCACTCAGTCCTGAGCCCAGTCCTTTTTGCTCCTTTTCCCAGGCAGTAGTAATGTTTCCTCTTTTTTTCCTTCCCTCTCAGTCATTGATAAGTTTGACTACGTCTTCGCAGAGAACGGCACAGTGCAATACAAGAATGGGCAGCTGGTCTCCAAGCAGGTAAGTCCAGCTCCCTTTGCAGCCATGGCTCTCCTGCCCTGTGCCCATGGGGAGCAGCGCCTGCCCTACCCAGGCAGATGGGCAGCCTCTTCTCCCCAGTTGCTCCACTCTTCCAGGTGGGCTTCATGGGAAATCAAGCATCTTCACTTGCCCTCCTCTTTCTGCAGGCCATTCAGGACCACTTGGGGGAGGAGCTGCTGCAGGATCTGATCAATTTCTGTCTCAACTACATGGCGCTGCTGAAGCTGCCCAAGAAACGGTAACCGCCCAAGAGTGTTCGAGTGGAAGTCAGGACACCGATTTCGGGTGAACTGAGTTCCAGATCTCTCCTAAAAAGAGCTGATGTATGGAGCTTGTCTTGCTCCAGATTTTATCTTAGCATCCAGAGGAACCGTGTAGGATCACTGTCTCCCTGAGCTGGGCACCTTGGGCAAATAATGGAGGAGGGTCTTTGTTCTGAAAAGTCTGCACTATGTTTTAGCATAATGCCTGCTCTTTTGCCCCTTGGATTTTCCTCCCTGGGAAGCAGGGTGCAGCCACCGTGTGTATCTCATTTCGGACAATGGTACCAGCTTGTTACTGGTCAGGGCATCAGGCATCACTGGTAGTATATGTTTCCAAACAGGCAAACAATGGATCTTAAGATGGGAGGTCCAGCCCCTGAGCACACAGTTTTGTACTGTTTCTAACCCACTGTCGCTGGCTGGCCCTGCTCTGCTCCCTACCCTGTGTTCCACTCTTGCCCTTGGGATCCAGCAGCCAGAGGGTGAGCTGGGTTGGTACACCTCTGCTGAAGGAAGACCAGGGCACTAGCAGGACAAGAAAGGGTAGTCTTCCATTGGATCAGCTCACTCTTAGCACAGAAAGAGAGACAGAGAGAACCGATGGCATGAAGGTGGAAGGGGGAAGCAGGAGGGCCTCTTTCAGAGGCAGCCTGCAGTTAAACCAGCCTGGGTGTGGGGTCAAACCTCACCTCAGACCACAGTTTCAAGAACACATGAGCCACCCAGGGCTGTTTGGAACAGCAACTCTGCCTTCCCCTTGCCATGGCTGGTTTTTCTCCTGCTCTCCCCTTGTGTTTGTACAGTGAACCCGAGCAGGTGAACTGTTGGGTTGAAATTAGTCTGGTAGAAGTTGCTAAGCCGTGATCCAGATTACTTGCTTGATATGAGTCACCATGTGGCAATACAAGGACCAGTGAGAGGGGCTAGGATGGCTCCTTGCAACAGGACTGCTGGCTGAACAGGCCCCCAAAAGCACAGGCTGGGACCCAGAAGCCTCAAGGCTGTTTGGTTGCCTCATTGCTGTCTGGTTACCCAACAGCCTTGGCGGAGTTTCAGCTCCCAAGTAGCTCTGTGGATTTAGGCTTATGGGATTTCTAGCAAAGCAAGGACTTTAACCCACATCTCCCGAGTCCTGGCCTGGGGTGTGAGCCACCAAACCCTCGGTGCTGCAGAGATGCTGCTCCCAGCCTGCAGGCACGGCTGCCTGTGTGTCCATTCCCCACAATGTTCCTCACTGTCAGGAGATAGGAGGGAGAGAGCTTTTCCTCCAGACTCAGGGTAGTAAGCACTTTATCACAGATAAACAGTAGGCAGGGCTGGGAGGGACAATAAGATCAGGGGTCCTCAGCTGGGCAGGGGAGGGGATCTCCCTTTCCAGCACAAGAGCTTCAGTCTATTTTCACACTGGCAGGGCTGCCATCCCCTGTTGTTTCTGTCCCACCAGTGCTGGTATACCTGTCTGCCCCCTCGATAAGCAAACAGAAGTAGCTGGGTTTTTAGCAGAGAGAAAAGAGGGGAGCAGTTTTCTGCCAGCTCAGTGTTTTCAACCAGCCCACTGAGGAAGCGGCCGAGAAGTGACCCCAGCACAAGGTGAGGGTAGCAAGCAGGCTTCATCCTGTCTGTGCAAACTTAGATAAGAGCTGCAGTCAAAGGTGCAGGGGTCAAGAGGGAGATAAAAAGACCCTGATTTGTGTCCCTCGAGGAGGCCCTGATTGCTCCTCAGCCTGCTGCCGGACATCAACAGCGAGTTACACTGACCTGGGCCATTCCACTGCCCCAAGGTACTGCCAGCTTCAGCCAGCCCACACTCCCATTTCTTAAGAGCCGCATGGGGTCGAGGTGCCACAGCCTCCTCAGGCAGCTGGTCCAGGCCAGGCAATAGCTGTCCTTGCAATTATCACAACATTAGAAAACGTTACCTGTTATCTCCCTTAAGCTCATGTCTTCCAGCCCATCCCCAGGGCACAGAGGAACTGTTTATTCCTCTTCTCCCGAAGTCTCTTTTTATAAAACTGTGAGCCCCTTGGGACCGTAAGCAGTTGTTGATGCCTGATCTGTGCCTGGTGTGAAGCACTCATGAGTGGGCATGGGAGGAGGGAATGTCTCTCCTCCTGCAGGTTCTTGCAGAGCCTCACTAAGCAGCCATCATCCTGGAAAGGTTGTTTTTCTCTCCCTGCCCCAGTAACCTTGTGTCTTTGCCCACCCACAGAGGGACCTTCATCGAGTTTCGCAATGGGATGTTGAACATCTCCCCCATCGGTCGGAGCTGCACCCCAGAGGAGCGAATTGAGTTCTCCGAGCTGGACAAGGTACAAGGACCAGACCTGGGCTCACCCTCCCCTTGGCTGGTTTTGCACGGCCACGGATCTCGGGTCTTACGTGCTCCCCTCCTTCCCAAGGAGAAGGGAGGTCCAGCTCTGAGCTGTGCATATGCAGCAAGGTGGAGACAGGACTGGGAGTCAGAAAACCCAAGGGAAGACACAGATGAATGGAAGAAATTTTATTTCATTGGGGACCACCAATGCAAGGGGGTGGCCAGCAGGATTCCCTGTGCTGTGGGAGAGCCCCAGGGAACAGAGCAGAGGCAGTTATTTAACAGTGTGTTTCCTCATTTACAGTACCCAAAGATGGCCCAGCAGCTATCTTCTCTCTCCCACTCCCCCAGCCCCAACAGAGCTGGAACTAATGGGCTTTCCAGAGATGGCAGATCTGCTGGGCACGTCTCTGGAGGGGTTGGCCCATGCTCATACCAGTTTCTGCCTGGGGAAGTTTCCTTGGGGTTGAGGGATCAGTTGGTCTTTGCAAGACTTTTTAAGCAAAACTGGAGGCTTTGGGTTATGAGCTGGGCTGTGGGAAACAGAAGCAGTTGCATTTCATTGCTGGGGAAGGTCTGGGATCTGCTCCTGCCAGCGGAGTGAGCTGGTGGCCTGCTTGGACACTGGGCAGGACTGGTGGAAGCTGGCTGAATGGCATGACACTGTCCCCGCAGTGCAGGTGGGGAGGGAGCAGAGCTGCCCACAGACAGGTTACAGTGGATTCTGGGAGACTGTCAACCTCTAATTGTTCAAACCCTCTTTTCTTCCCTTTCCTCCTTATCCTCCACAGAAAGAGCGGATACGGGAGAAGTTCGTGGCAGCCTTGCAGAGGGAATTTGCTGGCAAAGGCCTGCGTTTCTCTCGAGGTGAGCAGGGAGGGCTTCCTTGGCTTTGCCTTTCTTGTGTTTCCCATAAAATTCTGTGAAGGGGAGCAGGAATCCCAGCTGTTCCCTCTGAGTGTCTGGAAACCCTGGGAAGAGCAGAAGGAGCTTTTAGTCCTGGAGAGCTGCCACAGGGGTGTCACGTTTGCATCCATGACGTCTGCATCCATGCAGAGAATAAACCATGCTGCAGACTTCCCTCCCTGGGAATCGGCCAGACAAGCAGGTTTCCATCCAGGACTTTATCCCTGCTTTAATCTCAGTTAGTGGAGCCCACTGCTGCCCAGTGGGTCTGTTCTGGGTCAAGCATCAGCAGCAGGGTGGCCAGCAGAGCCCCAGGCACGTGCACTCTTCTCTAGGAATAAGACAGGAGCTTAATGCTTGTCTTCACTCTGGGGTTTTCTTGGGACATTTATCTGTAAGGGAAACATCTTTCTTCCTGGAGGAAGAGCTGACAAGGGGTAAGGAGGTTGCAGCTCCCTGCCGGGGGCTTTTGCAGGGTCACTTCTTGGGGTCATTCTGACAGCCAGCTTACCAAAGGTGAGGAGCTGAAGGAAAGGCTTGAGCAATCCTGGGTGTCGGGCCAGGACAGGGAGAAAAACAAGGGTGTGTAAATTGTGGAGATGATGCTGGAAGAGGATCTTCTTCAGGGGTGTGAGATAAGAAGGTTCCGTGTGGCAGCCCAGCGAAAGGGCAAGGGGGTGGCAAGGCTGAGGGAGAGGGTGACACCCTGGGCCCTCTGATCCTCCAAGAGCTTTTCTCTGAGAGCCTTTGCTTGCCTTCAGCATCTTGCCAGGGGCATCCTGTGCTGCCCACAGCACTGGCACACACTGTTTGTCGCCGCAGAGAAAGACAAGCTCCCTGCTGCTGTGTCCCCTCAGGCACAGGGTGTGAGAGCAGGACAATGGGCCTTTCTCCCTGGACTTTGGGAAGCTGCCATGAAGAGCCCAATCCTATTGTATAAAAACATGAAGGGGAGCTGTGGGCCCCCTGCTCCTCCACAAAGAAAATGTGGGGTGTCTCAGGTCAGGCATCTGAGAAAAGGGCACGCAGAAACATAGCTCTTCTGCCAGGCTGGCTCCGTGTGCCTTCTCCCTGTGGAGGATGCAAGGCCCAGAGGTGGTGGGAGGTCTCCCTGCAGCCCCCCAGGCCCCTGCTCTATCTAGGGGAGTGACAGTCCTGGCTGGTTCACACCACCTCTTCTCCCTTTCCTGCTGGCCAGCTGTTTAGAGGGCTAGAATGCAGTGAAAGGCAGTGCTTTTCACAGGTAAATAGTTTTGGATGCAAAACCAGAGGATGTCACCAAGTTTAGCTCCTGCTCTGATGCTGGATCCTGCTGCAAGCTTGGGGCCATCCGCACCCTTGAGCTCACAGGGCACTTGCTCCCGTCCTTATCACAGTGCCCTGTCCAGTTTCTCCAAGATGGACATATAGGCTCCATCCCCATCTTCTCAGGCTCCAAGGAGGTTTGTTTCAGGATCCCCAAACCAACAAGGACACTCCAAACAGCCAGGAAGGGGAGGTGCATGGCATCAGGACTTGCATGTTTGAACAACCCAGGGTGTCGGTGCCCCTCCTTCAACAGGAACTGACCCTGTGAGTATCTGTCTACTCACCCCCTTCCCTAGAGAGGCAGGATTATCATTTAAGCAGAGTGTCAAACTCCAGGATTTCTGGTGGATACTCCAGTAGATTGCCTGGAGCTGACTGGCAGGAGGACACACATCCCAGCTCAAATCCCTCTACCTCTGGCTCTGAGTGAGACCTAAGCATATGTGTGCCCTAAGCTGCTGGCATTATTTTGGGAAGAGCAGGTGTCCTGTCTTGGTGCTGGGACAAGGGTCTCTGAGCAGCCTGTGGACACAGTGAGGCAACTTGAGAGGAGGGGGAAAGTGCTGCCTCCAAGCACCCCCAAAAGGCAGTGGAGTGCTGGGATAAACTCTGGCTGGTCTAAGGGCAAGGGCTGGGAAGTTTGTTAACCCTTGGTGGCTATGGGTGTCCATGTCCATATGCATGTTCTCTGGGAAAGCTCCCTTCCCACTGTGTGTTGGTCACATCTGACTCGGTGCCCCTGCAGATGTTGGCAACCCTCACTTAACTCTTGTGTCAAGAGGTGACAGGTCAGGGTCGTGCCCTGATTCTGTGACGGGTTCATGGTACCTCCATGGCAAGGTCCTTGGTCCTTGATCAGTGTGCAGAGGCAGTGTGCAGGAGGCCCCAGTCCCTGCACAGTTAAGGAGCATCAGAACAGTGGTTTTAGAAGGGCCAGTGATGTCCAGGCAGGAGCCTAGGAGAGAGTTTGGTGGCAGTCTCCAAGGTCATTGTCCCCTGTTGGGACACAGAATGTGCTGGTGCTATCTGCAAGGCGTGACCCAAAATCTCTCCCCAAAAGATGCCTCTCTTGGGAAGAACCCACTGGTTCCTGCTTGCCTGCAGGGAAGCTGTGCTAATGTCACCCCAGCCATGCTGATGTCACTGCAGCCTGTTGTCATAGGAACAGCCTCTGCCACTATCCTAGCCACCTGCCAAGAGGAACACCAAGGCAGAGCTGCTGTTTGTGGCTGCTGTTTGGGGTGGGGGCTCCCCCCAGACATCCAGTCCCCTCCCATCCTCCTGCCTATCCCAGGGTGGGGGGACACCCTGCCAGCTCCCAGAAACGTTGCCTGATGCCCTCTCTTCTCCTGGCAGGTGGCATGATCAGCTTTGACGTCTTCCCAGAGGGCTGGGACAAGCGCTACTGCCTCAACGTGCTCGACGACGAGAGATTTGACACCATCCACTTCTTTGGGAACGAGACGACCCCTGTGAGTATGTCCCACTCGCCCCATACATGGCTGCTTTCTCTCCTGCTGCTCCATCACGGGTCCTGTGGGTCCCGTGGTCCCACTGGTGCCGACACAGAGCATTAGTGGTGTGAGGGGGGAAGATGCTGCCCTGTGCTGTGGGTTTGTGATGCTCTTGTGATGGCAGCAGGTCTGCTGGCTCACGGGGAAATCCCCTTGGATTCACTGTGCTGGGAAGCAGGTCCACCTCAGCATTGCTTTCCTTGCCCCAGCACTCTCAGGAGGGTAGCAGCCACTCCTGTGGCCTGCATGACCCAGAACACAAGCCCCCAGCGTTTAGGAGAGGACTCCTTAACAGCAGGAACAGCTTCACCTGCCCTTGAGAGCAGTGGAGGATGATGCTTCCTTACTGCTGTAGATCAGCTTGGTCATCCACTCAGCTCTTCCCAGATGCTGGCAGCCTCTGCTCCCCAAATGTGCCCATCCCACCTTCTGCTAGCCCCTCCATAGGCAGGGCAGGGGTTAACTGCAGGCTCCTGGACAAGCTTTGCTGATCTGGGACCTTCCCCAGCTTTTCTATGCTCCTCCCCTGGCACTGAAGAAGGAGGCAAGAGGGAGGGAGCAGAGCTCCCAGCCCAGCCTCTTCTGCCCCCCTGGACCAGCAAAGCCCTGCCTGTGCCTGCTCACCGAGTCCCTGCCTGCCCAGCCGCTGGCTCCCAGCCCAGCTCCCCATGGGACGGAGCAAAATGCGGGTTCATGGGTGAGGTTGTTCTGGCAAGACCCTGCTAATGCTGTCCCTATTTTCTATTCCCCTGCAGGGAGGGAACGATTATGAAATCTATGATGATCCCCGCACTGTAGGACACAGTGTCCAGTCCCCCCAGGACACGGTCCAGCGATGCCGCGAAATCTTCTTTCCAGAAAGAGCAAACGAGTGCTGACTGCCCAGCCCCTGCAGCCCTGCCCCGGTCCCACCCTCTCCCCCCACCAGGAAAAGCACTTTCATTTGAGGAATCTGCTCAGGGTAGACCAAAAAAACACTTGACAGAGCTGGTCTGGATGCAATGCATGAGTGTGGGTGGGTGGCAGGAGGGGGCCTTGGCTGAGCAGCCCCTCAGCACTCCCCATGTGCGGCTGGGGGCCATGGCACCAGACCCTCCTCGCCTCCTGAGAAACTTCTGTCTTGACAGTTCAGCTGTGGTAGGTGGTGATGCAGATGCTTCTGTGGTCAGAAGGCATTTGAAAGGGCCAAAGAGTGAGTGTGTGTCTGTCCTGTGCTCCCTGTCCTCTCTTCCCCTCTCCTCTCCTCTTCCACTCAGTTTTTCTTAACACTTGTGCATGAGGGAACATGTGGCTCACCTTTCTCTCCCCTTTGCACCTTGGCCAGAGACACAGGGGCTGCTGAGGCTTGAGGCATTCACTGGAGCTGCTCCGAGGCAGGAGGCCAGGAAGGCTGTTTGCTCCAAGCCTGTGGTAGGAAGGAGTAGCTGAGATCCCAGCTTGTTGCACCATTGTGCTTTCTAATCGAGAGGTCACCATGTCCTTCCCCTCAGTGCCACAGTGTGCCAGTCCCTCCCTGCAGATGAGCTGGGAATGAGAGCTTTAACATGAGTGGGCTGCTGCTCTGAGCTTTGCTCAGGTGCATGAAGAAACTGATTCTTCTCTTTAGCTTACAAAAAAACCCTAGGGTTTATCTTCTGTATTATTATTCTCTATTTGCAAGTCAGACCTTTCCCGGCACAGCTGGATGCTATGGAACAGTTTGGGGTAGAAGGTTTTCCAGTGGTCATCTCACTACTGTGTCCATTGGGCATCACAGAATCACAGAATTGTTAGGGTTGGAAGGGACCTCTGGAAATCATCTAGGTCCAGCCCTCCTGCCAAGGCAGGGTCACGTAGAACAGGTGACACAGGAATGCATCAAGGTGGGTTTTGAATGTCTCCAGAAAACNACAGGAATGTGTCCAGGTGGGTTTTGAATGTCTCCAGAAAACGAGACTCCCCAGTCTCCCTGGGCAGCCTGTTCCAGTGCTCTGCCACCCTCAATGTAAAGAAGTTCTTCCCCATGTTGAGGTGGAACCTCATGTGTTTTAGTTTATGGCCATTGCTCATCACCCTTCAGTGGGCACCACCAAAGAGAATCTGGCACCACCCCCTTGGCATCTGCCTTTGAGATATTTATATGCATTAAGGAGTTCCTCTTTCAGTCTTCTCTTCTCCAGGCTAAACAGGCCCAGCTCCTGCAGCCTCTCCTCGTAAGAGAGGTGTGTCCTTATAAAACCATACCCAGGGCATTCATAACAGACCAAGTCCCCATCCTTCCCCAGTGCTCAGCTCTCCATCCTGCTGCCAGAGACATTTTCAGAGGGGGCCAACACCGGCCATACCTGGTTCATAGAGCTACTGGAGGTACCTGCTCAGCAGTGCCCTCCAAGCTTGCTCTTCCACCCCATCTCATCGCACACACCCAGTTTACATGCTCACCTTTAGGGAGACAGGATGTCCACTGCAGTTGTTGTATGTCCTGTTCCTCCCCCTGGATCTTTGTGGGTTGCAAACCCGCATCTCTCCTTCAGCCTTTGACCTTCTCCCTCATGTTGTCATTTTATTCCCAGCAACTTCGTTGGGGTGTGTGGCCACAATGGTGACACTCGTCACAACTTGGTGCTCAAAAGGAGCTCAGGGATCCCCTGCAGGGAGATGTCCTGCTCATAGCTGCTTGGGGTACACAGATCTATGGACCTGGAGAATGTTGGAGGTTCCTGCAAACCCTCTCCCATTGCTCCCCAGGAGTCTTTCTCACCTCATCCCTGCTGGTATGGCACTGCCCTGTCTCTTGGTCCTGTTTTCTCTCCCCTTTTTCTTCTGTTCCTAGTTTCCTCATCGTGGCTCTCCATTTTCCACTGGCAGCTGGACTGCAGAGAGAAGTTTCTCAGCTGGCTACCGCCACCTACGCGGGGCACCATCATCTTCCTCAGGCGAGAGACACTGGTGCTTTTAGACCCAGGGGAGGGCTCCCACATTGCCATGGGCACAGTCCCTGGTGGCCCTTGGCACTTCTGCCTGGCCACAGGAGCAGGGATACTGCATAACCAGTGCTGGTGCGGTGCTGTCTCCTCCACCTGACTGCACCTCCTAGCTACAACACATCAGATCTCTGATGCAGCACAGCGGTCTGCCCAGCATCTGGAAATCCCCAGCAAATCCATGAATTCCTCTTTCTACCCAGAGAAGATTTCTGTGTGGGAGAAGAGGACCTGTTGGAGAAGCTTGTGTGCAGGATACCCTTTTCACAGGTCACGGGTTTTGGCCCTCCACTGCAACCTTCATGGAGGAATTGTGTTTTGTGGTTTCTTCCTCTCTGTTTCACTGTGGATCAGGTTATGTGTGAGTCTTGGGGAGTTTATTTTTCCTGTAAGTCTGTTCATAGCCAGCAGGACCTCTAGTGAGCTTAGTGACGAGTGAAGAGCAGAATGTGGCCCTGATGGCGTGGGGCACCGTGGTGGCCTTGGGGGCTGAGGTGACTTGCACCTTTGAAGGGAAAGGCAGGCTCTGCCCAAGGCTGCCCCTGGTGGGAGCACATCCCGTGCTCAGGATGGGGGAGTTGCAGGGCGAGCAGAGCAGAGGCAGAGATGACCTTTGAGACACCAGGCATCGCTTTTCTCTGCTCAGGAGCTCATGCATGCACGGGTGGATCGAGTTCAGGAACCTTCCCTGTTCCTGTCTGTCTTACACCAAGCTTGGGCTAATTGAGGGCACCTCCCACCTGGAGACCCCCGTCCTGCCAGAGGGAGGAGGAGGGTGGCAGCGAAAGTAGCTGGGGCAGCCCCAGGGTCTCAGAGTCACAGAATGGTTGAAGGGCCCTCTGGAGACCATGTGGTCCCACACCCCTGTGCAAGCAGGGTGCCCAGGAGTCCTGGCTGCCTGTGCTGTGTTTGTGCAGGCAGGGATGATGCATGCTGGGATGGGAGCCCTTCTCCTAGGGGACATTTCATGCCTGTCCCTGAGACCCCTTTGCTATGATGCTCCTCCCATGGCGGGTGCCCACAGCCCAGGTGGGGGTTTCTCCCGGTGGATATGAGCGAGCAGACGTGGCAGGCCCCACGCCCGGGACTGTCTTGCTGTATGGATCCATATCAGTGTGAGATGGGCAGCTCCTGTCTGGCTGATAATACTGTTAAATGAGAAATATATTTAAATACATAGATATGTATATTAAAAAAATTTAAATCAATCCTATTAAAGCCACAACACGCAGCAGCTGGAGGCAGTGTGTGCTTTGTGCCAGGCTGTGCAGGGTGAAAGGCAGCCAGACAACAGGCAAGACACACTTCAAAGTCCCCACAGCAGTGGAGGACCAGCCCCAGTCCTGGTCACCCCGCCGGGTGAGCAGCAGCCTCCTGTCCCAGGGTGGGTGAGTCCATTCTGATGTCTGGATAAATTCCTGGGTCCTTTACCTGAGAGAGTCACCAGCGCCCTCACTGTGATGCACACACAGGACAAAGAGCCGGGATGGGCAGAGCTCATGGGAAAGTCACTTTTAATGATTTATTGCCAATGTTACAAAGGTTGACACATGGTCAGACAGGCGGGAACCACACCAGAGTTGTAAAAACACCAACAAATCTAGGGTTTTAGTTTATTTCAAAAAAAAAAAAAATCCAACAGTTTGTCTTGGCCAAGCTGACTGCGTGTCCTGGGGACGCCTGGAGCCTAAGCCACAGTTGCCACAGCCCCTGGGAGAGCCAGGCTTTGGGCTAGCAGTGAGATGGGCTGGAGGGTCCTGGGGCAATCCCCACACCAGCATGGATGGTCCTCCTGAATCCACAGGGCCCAGCTGTCCTGGATGGCACCAGCCTTGCTCTGCTACTCTCCGCACTTACCTGTCGGCAACAGCGGCAGCAAAAAAGGTGGCAAACACCCCACTATGTCCGTGCTGAAGACCGGCAGTGCCAGCAGCTCCTGCTGAGCAGGTGCTCTGGGAGCTGCCTATCACCTCCTGCCCTGCTCGAGGGGTCCTGCTGGCACCCCACTGTCCCTAACCCTGCTTGGAACCCTTTAAGATGCTGGTAATTCCTGGAGCAGCAGGGCCGTTCCCCTGGGGTGAGGTTGGGACCAGCCCAGTGCATGTTGTCCCTGTCCCAGTGCCTTCTGCCCTGTTGCTCCCTGGGGCTGTGGGAGCCCACCTGGCCAGGGTATGGCAGAGAAGACCAAAAACTAATTTTGTGCTTTGTATACGAGACCCTGCCTACACCGAGGGGCTGGGGAGGAGGTGGCTGCGCTCGCCCTGTAGCCGAGGCTGCTCAGACCCCTCAGCCCCTCACCACCCCAGCAAGCTACAGACATGCACACACACACACACCCGCGTGGGAAGGGGGGCCCCAGGGGGCCGGGGGGCAAGAGAAGGAGGAGAAAGCGTCCGTCTCCCCAAAACCATGTCAGCACCGAGCCAAGAAAAGTGCGTTACTGCCCGGCAGCAGTGGGGAGCACAGAGGTGCCAAGTGCCCCTGCCCCATGCCCAGGTGCAGCCCCCCAGGCACAGCACCGAGCGCCCTGGGTGCCCTGCCAGCAGCTGTTTGCCTCTTAAAACTACATTTTTGCTTTCTGTAAACCACTCACCTCTCCGTGGCACCGCTGACCTGAGATCTTGTGATGGAGGGATGTGGCTCAGGTGGGTGCTGTGAGCTGCCAGCGATAGGGATGGGTCTCAGCCACCCAGACCCCGCACAGTGATACGCCACCCCACACCACCCTGTTCTGTCCCTGCACCGGGGCATGTCCCACTGCTGCTGTCCCACTGTGGACCGAGTGGGGTGCCCATCTTGCCAGAGTGGAGTTCAGAAGGATGACCCAGCCTCTCCCCACTCCTTCCTGCCCTCAGCACCTGCTTCAGCCCAGTGCAGCTGGAGGGCTGGGGGGTAGGACTGGTTCCTCTGTTCCCTATGGCCTCGGGAGCAAGGAATGGAACGTGGGGCTCGGTGCTGCCCCTGGAGCTGGGGGACAGTCAGGGAGGGCTCTGCTTCCCCTGTCCCCCTCGACAGACACTTACAAACACACACAGAGAAAGGAAACCGTAACCTTATAAAAGACACTGAACGCAAACGCCTGCATGTTTGGGGGCAGCCCCGGCCCCGCCGCCGCCTCGCTCCCCCCACACCCCTTGGGAGCGGCCGGGCAGGCTTGCTCCGTGGGGCTGAGTGGCTGGCGGCCCCGCTGGGCGCCTAGGAGCCGATGATCTGGCCAGACCATGTCTCGTGCTTCGTGTGGGGCGCCAGGTTGGTGAGAACCACCTCCACTGCCTGGAACTTCTGGTTCTTGGGAGGGATGGGGCAGACCTTGTACGTCACCTCGTCCCCCTCCACTGGGACGTACTCCCCCTCGATGCTGCAGGAGAGGAAAGGAGAGGTGGTGCTGGTGGTGCCACAGCCAAGAGATGGACTCCTGCCCCAGACCACCCAGAACGAAGCAAGGCACCTGACCCCCCAGTTTTGCCTTGGAAAAGAAAACCCACAGGTGATGGAGGGTACAGGACAAGCAGAGACCCATCTCCACCCCATGGAGACATCCACACCCCAGCCCACAAGTCTCCAGCCCCCTGCTGATGGCATGGCTCCCTTGGGGTCTTCTGGCACCACACAGCCCTGGGACTTACTCAGACACATGCACGAAAATGTCCTCTGTGCCATTCTCTGGGGTGATAAACCCATGGCCCTGGGAGCGAGAGAACTGCTTGCAGACACCCTTGAAGATGGGGCCAGCAGAGGCACGTGCTGTCCTACAGGAGGAAAGGGAAGGAGATTTTTCACTGATGGCACTCGCCCAGGAGGCAGCACAGGGAGAGATTTTTGCTATGAAGACGTGACAGTTCTGGGGCAAGTGCATGGCACCCACCCACAGCACTCTGGGCAAGTGTGTGCAGTGATGCTGGCAAAGGGCACCATGTGTAAAGGGTTCTGCAGGCACCGCAGGTGACCATGGCTCAACTGGGCAGTCCCAAACCCACATGCCAGGTACTTACGCCGAGTAGGTCCTGGTCCTCTTGGTGGGGAGGGGGCTGGGCAGGTCCCGTAGCAGGAGGTTGCCCCGCTCCCAGATGCGGCTGCCCTCCCGCTGGAAGGGGAAGGTGGGCCACACCGGCGACTTGGGCGAGTGCAGGGGTGGCACCGCCGGTGGGGCGCTGGGGTCCGATGACATGGTGGGGTCGGCGGGCTCCTCCGTTTTGGGATCGGGTGGGTGGGCAGCCGGAGAAAGGATGCCCAGGCGTGTGGGCCTACTGCCAGTGACCTGGGGAGCAAAAGGGGCTGGGGGTTACAGGCCCTTCTGTGAAGCTTTTGTCAGGAATTTGCTGTCAGGAATTGTCCCTCAGCTCCCAGCCATCTGTGGGAGCAGGGAGCATGCTGCACGCCTGCTGTGTTGGACACCAACCTCCAGCACTGGGAATCACCACAAGAAGCCTGTCCCAGCTTGGAGTCACCTGGGATGTTCCAGCAAATCAATCCCAAGGGAAGAACCTGGTTTGTTCAACCTTTCAATTGCCAGGATAATCCCACATATTTCAGATGAAGTCACTAAAAAGCACACCTGGGAAAAGAAGCAGTGGACCTGCCACAGGCAGGAACCATGTGGGGAAGGATGCCCATGCAGTGCCAGCAATGCCTGGGCCTCCAGTCCCAGCCTCTGGGAACCTCCCCCATCCTGACATTTCTGATAAAAATGTAAAGAAAAAAGGCTGAGACGACAGGTAGGTAGGTCAGGGTCTGGGGTCTGAGGTCTTCTCATCTCAGGAGGTTGCTTCAGCCCCACAGGATTTAGGACACAACCCCAGCCCCAGCCAGCAGTTGCTGCCCACCCAGGCACCTTCCTACAGGAAGAAAGAACACCAGGAGACTGGTGAGGCTGCCAGCAGCCCTCACGCCCCTCAGGCACCTAAGTCCAGCCACTACACAAGCACAACCTCCTGCTGCTGCCATCATGGGGCTCCAGTTTCTGGCTGGCATCATGCAGTTTGCAAGGAGTTAAAGCCCTGAGGGGCAAAAACCCTGCAGACAGAGCAATCGAAATCGTGAGCACTCTTGTCCTTGCTGAAGCACCCCAGCGTGAAATTGGAGGGATTGTGCCTTTTTAAGCCTCCCAGATGCTCTGATATGTGATGATCAGCATTGCAGCCGCTTGCTCAGAAAGGCCTTGCTCTGTTAATTTTTCTTCCACTCGGGTGCTGCATCTGACACTGATGCCTCTGTCCCGGGGTGCCCCACGCCAGGGGTTGCTTGGGCGCACCTCTCTTTGGGTGCACTGGGTGGGGGTCCACCCATGATTTTCATCACTATTCAGGCTCAGGAGTTTCCATCACCTGGACCTGAGGAGCCCAATATCCCATGGAGTTACCATCCCCTTCCCCACCACCCCCGTCAGCCCTTTTCCACTCCACTGCGGCACACAGCATCTTTTGAGACAACACCTACACACACCAGGAAACCCTGAGAATATTTAATTTCTTTTCTGACTCACTGTGGCCCTTTGAGACACAAAGGCCCTGGGGGCCCAGCAAAAGAGGGTCACCTCCACTCTGAAATTAGCAGGCACCAAGGACATGGGAAAAGATTTCTAGAGCAGCTGAAGTTTCAAGGAGGGACCAGGCAATTCCTGTTCCCCTCACCCACCTCCACTTGCTTCCCCTGCCAGGGGCTGTGCCTGCCACTGGGCCCCCATGGCTGCCAGTCCAGCTTGGATGCTGCCATGGGATGCTGCTCGTATGGGCCTCAGTCAGCATCCTAACAACTGCCCTCTCTCAGCCCTGCTGAGCTTCACCCCCGGGTTCAGGCAGTAAAGGACACACTAGACTCCTACTCCAAGGCAGAAGCCACCACATTCCTCCTGCCCTCTGAGACAACTTCCAGTTGTGGCTGCAAACTCCTCCAAACCATCCTTCCCTTTGCTGGCTCCCTACCCACCCGCACACCAAACCCTTCATGTGCTTCAGTGGCTCCTCTCCCCCATGAAGAAACTGGAGCACGCACACCTGCCTTTGCTCTGCATCCCACCCACACAGGGGCTGCTCAGCTCCTGGCCTGACAGGCTCAGCATCTCCTGCCCCCATGCCCAGGTTCAGCACCTATTTACCCCATACCCTGCCTCACCATCTCCTTCTCCCCTTCCCAGGCTCAGGCTCATCATCTCCTCCCTCCATGCCTAAGAAGCTGAGAGACGCTCAGGGAGCACCCAAGTGGGACACCCCAAAGCCAGACCAGACATCAAAACTGCTTCACAGCTCCCATCTGTGCCCCCATTTGACCGCCCTGCCTGTGCTGGTGAGCAGCCTGGCCACTTTAGGACAGCAAAAAGTGATGTGGTCCCCATGCATTGCTGCAGGATTTGCCACCTTCCCAGCACATGTCAGGATTGGAGGAGTGGGACGATTTGGGGGAAATGGCCCTCAGTTCTGTGCCACATCATGAAGCCGTCAGTATGAAAATGGCCTCACCATGGTGCACCTCCTCTGTGTGGCTTTCACTGACGGATGAGGCCTTTCCGTTCCCCCACCGGCTTAGGGACAATGGAGGGTATTTAACCTGAATAAGGATGCTTGGAGCAAACTATTAGTATGCTGAGGGAGTTGGTTGGCATGCACAAGGGACTGGAAAAATGGAAGTTTCCCAGAGGCAAAATTAAAATGAGAGGCAAAGGAGTGTGCAGGAGGGGGAGCTTACAGGGACAAAACCGTGTGGACTGGTGAAGTGGCAACCAAAAGTGGGTTTGCCCCAGGTTCACCTGTGGGACCAGCCCAGGCTCAGGTGCCCTGGAAGGCTCCCTGGTTCGGGGGACGAGTGGTGGTGGAGAATGGGAGCATGCTGGGCACCGCTGAGGAGGCAGACAATCTGCTCCTGAGAGCAGAGGGCAGCAGCAGCGGGTGCCCTCCTGGGCTGCTGTCTGCCCCTAGGAGCTGAGCTTGCTTGGGGGAGAACAAGTGAGGTGCAATCCCCCACAGGCACTCTGAGGGCCCTCTGGATGGCCCATGGGGATGTCGGGGGGAGCCCTGGTGTAGGGTGGCAGCTCACAGGGATAAACACAGGGACAGGCCACAGAAAGGCTGTGGGATCCCCATCCTTGGCAGATGCACTGCCTGGACATGTCACTGAGCTGCCTGTTCTATCTCCTGCTTGGAGCAGGGGCTGGAGCAGGGATCCCTGTCCGGGGGCCATGCCAAGGCTGTCTCCCACAGCCAGCAGCACTCTGCCCCTCTTCAGCACCTCGATCAAGCATTCCGGATTTGTGGGTCAGCCTTGGTGCCCAGCAGCTGAATGCCTGGTTTTGCTGGTGCTGGTGAAGCTGAGGCTGAGTAGGAGCTTTAGCACATGGGGGACTCCAGGGCGGTATCCTACTTCCCACTCCATTTAAATCCCTGTTGCAAACAAAGGGACCGAGGAAATTAAACTCAGGGCAAAAGCAGACTGAGAGAAGAAGGGGGACACAAGCATATCCTCACCGGTTTCTCCTCCCCTCCCAGTCCAGATGCAGATCAGGGAAAACCTCTACTGTCCTTCTTCCCTTCCTGCTCTCCACCCCACCATCCTCTCCCCAACCCTTTCTCCAAAATGCTGCTCCAGCAGGGGACAAGGAGGGAGTACCTCATCACAAAAGGCATTTTCACCCCCTCCTCAATCTGCTGTGGTCACAGTAACCTCTGCGGGGCATGAGAGCAGCTCTCCCCACCTCAGGTCTCTCCCGGCCTGGCTGACACCACCCCACGACACTGTGTCCACCCCACGCACGCATACAGTGCAGGGACGAAATCCGAGTCACTTGAGGAAGCAAGCGGAGAGTCTGCAGCAGCCCGGCTCTGCCGCGGGGCATGGGAAGCCTTCTCAGCGTTACCACCCTCCACTGCCTCTGCTGGACCTCCACCTCGCTCCTCCCTGTATCCTCTTGGTGGCTTTGCTCCGAGGGTCTCCCGGGGTGACAGTCCTCCGAGCCAAGGACGTAAATGGCTGCAAGCCCAGGGCTCCCTGGAAGGATGCTCTGTATAAAAAAACACCTCCTACCCTGTCCACCTTCCCTCCTCCCCAAAAAACCATCTCAAAGCCAAACCCCAGAGCCCTCTGGTGACGGGGTCTTTTTTGGCAGCAGCAGCCAGCTTTGCTTTTGTATTTTTTGGAGGGCAGGCTCCCGAGCAAGCGGAGCTGACAGTCAGGAGCCCTTGCAGGCGGAGGCAGGAAACCCAGGCCAATTAAGGCAGACAGGCAGTAGACACGTCAGCTTTTATCTCGAGATCCAAGTACCCCATTCATCAGCACCGACTGAAAGGTCTGCGGTTTATCAAATAAAATCACTGTCTCTCTCCCCTTCTTTAAAGCCAAACACATTGACTTGGGTGCTGGCTGTGACCTTGTTTAACTAAACAGCCTTTCAAGGCCCCCTAGAAGGGGGGAAAGAACCTTATGAAGAGGCACCAGCCTCTGTCTGCCACTCCCCGTTCATTAGCGGCAGCGAAGAAAAACCCCTCACGCTCCCTCGCCCGGGCGGGGGAATACATATTTAATTAGCTTAATCGCCCTCGGTGAGTCGGCTCTCCCGTGCGGCGTTTCTTTGTGCTCCTTTCCATCCGCTGGAACCCGCGGGATGCCCAGGATGGATTGGTGGATGGGTGGCCGCTTTGCTGGCGGCCGTCACGCTCCAGCTCTGGACGTGACCCTTCGGCTGGCCAGACTTTATGGGCCGTTCCCTTTCACGCAGCCGCTTCTCTTTGTAAATCCCCAGCTCGGATGCTGTCTGCCACCACTCTCGGGTCTCCGGAGTGCCCCTGCTCCCCCCACCCCAGACAAGGAGCTGGAGGTTATTTTCCCTCTGCTGCCTTTTGCAGCTATCTTCTGCACGGGCTCTTCCATGCCACTCACCATCACGTTTTCTCCATCCCTTGCAACTGCCAGTGGCCCCAATTCAGGAGTCAAGTTTACTACCCCTCTAAATCCACCCCAGTAGAAAAAAAGGTCTCTGTATAAAAAAAAAAGGCACGCCATCTCCACAGCCAGCTGCCAGCAGCCATCTCCTCACCCCATGGAGCATGGAAAGCAATGCTCTGGCCCGCTGCCATCCTCGGGGAGGCTGATGCCCCCCCAGACCCAGCTTGTCTAGACACAGGCTGAAACAGAGAAGAGCTACACCCCTCCAGATGCATGAGCGTGTCCCCAGAGCTCAATGCAAAAACAAAAATCCCATTTTTCAGCTGCTTGGCATATTCACCTGCTGAGAGACCCAAAAACAACACAGTGGCCAGCAGAGATCCCAGGGGGGCTGCCATGAGGGGCAGGAACCAGGTGGGGAACCAGGATGGCTCCAGGCAGGGGTTACCGTGAGCAGGGCCACCGCAACACTCGCTGGGCTGTTTCTCCATCCTTCCTTCCTCAGAGAAGGCTCACAGCCTTGCTGTCTGGCAGGTTTTTATAAATGCTGTCTCTGTCCAATGCTAATGAAAGCCTCTCAGCTCCCCCCTCTCCCATTTTTGGTTACCAGATCATGTTAAGGGTTAAATACCAAGCAAAGCAATTTTCTCACCTACCCTGCATATTACAAACCCCTTTGCTGAGACAAATTACTATAGGAAAAATAAAACTAGGCGGTTTTTGGGTAATGCACACTGACAGCATCCCCTCCCCAGCTAAGCCAATCACACTCCCAACTCCAGAGATCTTTGCTGAGATAGTCTCGCCTACGATACAGCCTGCTTAGCGCTAAAATATGAATGTCACCTTTATGGATTGATTATAAAAAGCTCCCTTAGTCAGTGCTGGCCTGCCCGGTTCTCAGGGAGGCCATGAGGGAGAGCAAGCAGGCTGACAGATGCGAAGGAGAAGCAAAGGGAGAAACCATCATGGAGGCTTGATTTACCTTTTAAGCATGTATGCATAATCATCACTCCCAAATACCAAGTTTGTGACATTTGTTTGCTTCCTTGTGATGGTTTTTATTTTTTAAATTAGCATAGCATCTGTTCAAAGACCTGGCACAAACATCTTCGTCTGTGTCCTTCCTTCCTCCTTTGTGGATCTAACTTGCCATCGGCAGGAATAGTGCAGCCAGTCCAAAGAAATCCCAATTCCAGCCCCCATCACTTTAATGCTTTAATAAGTCAGATTTTTCACAAATCGCCTCCCGCTCACTCGACAGAGAGCTGGATCCCAGCTGAGATCAGCCCTCCGTGGCAAAGCCCTGGCTTATTTGCCCCCAAGCCAAAGCAGACGTGCAACATTGCCGCCGCCACCCCCAGGGGAGTTATTGTTCCTGAGGCTGGTGGGGAATAACCAAACCGGAGGAGGGAAGTCACACTTCATCCTCGCACCTCTCCACCGTCAAAAGGAAAAAGCAGGTTTCAAAGAAAAAGGTGGTCCTTGAAGTTTAATCTCCCGCTACAATAGCCCGGGCACGCTGTATGGCCATTGTGCCTCCCCTTACTCACCTCCTTAGCAGCGACGGGCTCCCTGGAGCTGCGCTCTGCAGAGCATCGGTGCTCGGAGGGGCCGGACGCTCCTCCGCTGCCTTGTGATAAGCAGCGGTCTCGCCTGCAGCCCGGCTCCGGGGGGCTTTCTCGGCTGGCTGCCGGCCGGCTGATGGATCTGCGGTATCTAATGTGTGGATGATGTGCGCCTCGAACACACACGCATCCGCACGCCTTCCCCTGACGTCAGGGCCGGGCCAGGGGGAGCGGGCAGGTGGGAGGGATCAGCCTGGTCATTTCTGAGCTAGCTAGGCTTAAAGGAGAAAGTCTGTATGGGGCGCCGGAGGTGACGAGGGTCGGCCCCGGGGGGCTGCATCGCTCCGGTTACGCCAAGTGACGCGCATCGGTGGCACAGCCGGACGCAGTGGGGCAGCCCCACAGGCTGCAGGGACAGCAGGGTGGGGTGTGCACTGCAGGTAGGGATGCGGATAGGGTCCCTCACAGTGGGTGAAACCTCTGCCCTGTCACCCCAAGTCTCACTGGTGCCTTGCAGCCGCTCTTCCTGCCTGCCCAAGCACCCCTGGGTACCACAGTCACCCCCGGTGCAGTAGGAGAGAACAGGAGGCACATGCCCCAAATCCACCCTACTGCCCCACTCCGTCTGGGCTCACAGCCAGCCATCACAAGCCCAGGTGCTTTCTAAGAGTCTCATTTCTATCAGCGCAATGTGCCAAAAGATTTCCTTTCTGCTTTCCCCTGTACTTGTGTGACCATGCTCGGGGGAGCCACCTCTGTGGGCAGAGGCCATGTCATAAATTGGTCTGAGACTTTCTCTAGTCAGGGTGTAGGGCAAGGGGATGAGGGCAGAATCATTTGCTGATTCCATTGGGGAATAGGGCAAGGAGTAATGGGGTTTAAACTGCAAAGAGCAAGATTGATGTTAGACATTAGGAAACACTTTCTTACAGAACAGACAGTTAATTACTCAAGTAGATTGCCTGGCCAGGCACCAGGGTCTCTATCACTGGAGGCTTGTAAGAACAGGCTGGGTAGGCATAACTCGAGGGGGATTCAGGTGATATCAGACTCATTTTGGAGTAGAAAGGTGGACCACATCAGCACTTTACCAAGCAAGTCCCTATGATCCTGGAATAATATATACAACAACCCTGAACAACCACAGCACAGTATCAGCACTGCAGGGAGCTCTTAGAGACACCCTGTGACATGGGGTTGTCATGGGTTGTTTTTGTTTCCTTAAACTCTTTCCTTGATACATTCTAAGTAGCTGAACATGGTGATGCCAACTAGACCTGTTCCACAAACAACCCCCAGGGCTGCAGGGTGGCGTACAAGTGTTATGGGAACCATGAGGTATGGCACAGAGTCAGGAGACAGGGTCACAGCTGCTCCACCTGGCTGTATCCATCCATCCATCCATCCATCCATCCATCCATCCATCCATCCACCCACCCACCCATCCATCCAGTGTTGATATGGGGCTGTCCCAAGGGCTTTGGCAGAGGGATCAGCTCACAAAGTACTTGTCTCTCTCCTGTCAATGAATTGTAGTGCAGAAAAAAGCTCCATAGGCAGAAGAGCCCAGCCCGTGGCAAGGTCAACAAGAAGCACGGAAACTCCAAGTGCCAGTGGGTTCTGCCATTGCCCATCACGCTCTGTTTGTGGCTTTTCAAGTAGTTTTCCATGACAGAACTGGAGCCCCGTTCACTCCCTACAGACATCACAAGGCTTATCTCGCCAGTCTACCCTTCAGGACTCTGCAAAACCAGGGGAGGAGATCCCAGCCAGCTCTCAGTCTCCACTCTGAGTTTCTCCTGAGATGGCTTCTCCTTTCTTGGGGCACAACTTTGGCTCTCCCACATAAAGGCTCCTGATGGAAAAGGCACAGGGAACTTGAAGTACGTTTGGCTGGAAGGTGGCTCTGGGCACGCGCTGCAGCGGAGGAAGCAGAGAATCTAAAGCAGGCAAAAATGATAAAAGGAGAAGAGGGGAAGCTTTGATCAAACAGAGAGTGGGAGTGGGGGTGCCAGAGATGCCTGCAGAGATGGAAGCAAATGCAGGAGAGTGGAGGACTTTGTATGTGAGAAGATACATAATTCCTTTGGAGTCAATCAAAGGAGGGCCAAAACTGTTGAGATGCAAATTACCACTCGCCTCCCCTAGAATCCCTGAGCCAGTTTTCTCCAAGAGCCATGGGGATGTGGGGACAGAGGAGATCTTAAACCAAGTAATTTGGGGGCTCCTTTCATTTTCCTCAAAGGTTCCAATCCTTCAGGTAACTTCAAATATTATTTTCCAGCTTTCCTGTACAATTAAGAGAATGAGAAATGTCTGGGATTTTCTCTGAGGGACAGAAAAACTCTTCTGCAACCCCTGGATTCCAGAAACGAAAGCTTCAAAGAAAAAAAAAAAAACAACCCAGCAGCTGAGAACCAAGCTCTGAAATACTGGAAAAGCCCCAATACAGCTGAGAGAGACTCCAGAGACTTTATGGCTCTGTGTAAAAAGATATGTACAGGCACTGTGGATTTCTGGATATTCACCATGTCAGTACTACTGGGACAAAAGGAGACAACTCAGCAAAACAAAGCTGTTCACATCATCTCCAACAGCAAGGCTCTTTAGCAGCAGCATTAAATACAGTATAACTCTAAGCACTACCATTAGCTGAGTTGAGGCAACACCCATATTTTACAGGGCATAATTTGGCTTTTGTTCATATTTTTACATTGAAGATGGCACTTCTGAAATATGGAATTCCTCCAGGGAGAAAACCTGGGTGGAAACAGCAACATCTGTCATGTGCAGACAGCCCGGGCACACACCACTTGGGATTGGGGTGGGGCTACCTGAAGAAAGTGAGACTGGAAATCATTTCCCACAGCCTGGGATGTTACTGGTGGAGGCTGAGAGCCAGACTCGGCTCTGGTGGTGATTGTAGCCTGCTACTGGAGGCAGTGAAGCTCATCCGACACTGCCATCGCCAGCCTTTCTCTCCACACACTTCAATTCAGTTTTCCCAGAGTGAAATCTGCAAGTTTCACCAAAATACACAGCTGCACAGAGAAAAGGAATCTTATTGTCCTTACTGAGGAGTGGCCCACAGCATTCAATCCTTGTTGGCAATCGCAAAGCTGACACAGGAGAGAGAGATTCTGTACATCTTGCTTGGTGCCTGCACTTTACAGGACACGAAAGACCTCACTCATAGGACCCAAGAAAGTATCAAGCGAGGCCTTGCAGACCTGCTGCTCACACAGCTGTTTTTTGAGGGCTGTGGATAAGGCTGAAGGGAGAGGTATCTGCTCCGTATTGGGCACCCAGAAGCTCCCGATGAGGCACAATTATTGGAGGTATGGAAAATGTTAGCTCAAGAATGGGCTAGAAATGGAAGCATGATATGAGTCTGTCCAAATCCACTTCTCTCCATCTCCCATGTTCTCCCAGGTATTTCAGTCTACTATTCCCTGAGCGCATGCCCCTACCTAACCTTACAGTTCTTATATACAAGCATCCAGAGCGATCACCTTGCCAAAACCAACAGTGCCTAAGTTCTCTTTCCTTGTGTGATACCAAAGCTATTTCCTCCCCTGCCATCAGGGCAGGGTTGAGAACAATTCTCTCTTCTGAAAAAGAAGCTACAGACACCTGCAAAAGATGCACTAGATAAAGGTCAAACCTTGCATTGCCAGACCTGCATGAGGCCAGAACAGAACAGTAAGGGATGCGGCATGTGTGCCAGCAAAACTGTGCTGTGCCGAGATTAGCGCAGCCGTGACTGGAGTGCAGGAGAAAGGAACCTTTGTAAGGCTCCCTGAAGTAGGACAAGAAGAGAAAGAAACACTGGGGATTTGGGTTGAGGTGTTCTGATAGAGGGATGTCTGCTGTGCTGGCAGCAGAGCTCCTTGCTGAGACAGTAGATGCTGCTCTGAGAAAAATACTGCTCTTCTCAGGTGACAGGGGAAATCTTGTTTCTCAGCCCCCCATTTAATACAAGCATGCCAAACACGGGCAGACCAGCCATGTTCATTTAAAAAAAAACCAACAACAACCCCACAACCCAATAGATCCTGGTGAAACAGAGTAATTGAGAAGAGATCGAAACCTCTTTGTCCAAGACAGTATCTTCTTAATGAAGCCTAACTAGGGTATTTCCAACCTTGTTTTCCCCCTCCCTTTCCCAGACAGCCCAACATTTAATGATTTCTTACCTAAGCTGCTCGTTACTGTCCCACCACTCGCTGCTGGGGAGCGTGGGGGATGACACACTTAGCCTTTGCATCAAAGCCATGATGCTGACAGTGCAGTTTTCACTGTCAGCCAGGGATGTTTGGTTTTCCTGGCGGATCTTTTTTTAAACACACTTCAAACAACCTCCTTTCATTTTCCCTGACAAATCTCAGATGTTAGCACACCCCCTTGTTTTCTGCCATCCCTCATGCTACTTCTCCCTCCCTGGTTCCCTCACTGCAGAAAGCATCAAGGCCTCAAAAATTGTATGATGGGGGTTGGTTTCCTTTTGGCAATTAACATTCACTAATTATTCCAGCTCTGTATGGTGGCAGTTTGCCCCTGAAAATAACCTTGACCTAAGCATTGGGCAGATGCAGTTGTGAGGAACTTCCAAGTGCAAAGAGGATTATAAACCCCCCCGGGTTTGCTGGAGAGGTGGGCAAATAGCTAAAGAACGGGCTGTCAGAGAGGCAGAGACTTTCATCTTTGGGCTCCTGAGCGCAAGAGAGACATGGAGCTCCTGGAGCAGGTCCAGCAGAGGGCAACAAGGATAACCAGGGGACTGGAGCTCCTCTCTTACAAGGAAGGGCTGAGGGAGCTGGGCTTAGGCTTGAGAAGACTGAGAGGGGACCTCATCAATGTGTATCAGTACAGGAAGGATGTCAAGAAGTTGGAGCCAGGCTCTTCTCGGTGATGCCAAGCAATAGGACAACAAGCAATGGAGCAGAAACTGATGCACAGGAAATTCCACCTGAAGAACTTTACTGTGCAGATGACCGGGCACTGGAACAGATTGCCCAGAGAGGCTGTGGATTCTCCCTCACTGGAGAGGGAATGCTAGAACCCTCTGGATGCAATGCCTGCGCTGTGAGCTCTGGGATGACCATGATACAAAACTGGCTGGAAAATAAACTAACACAATGGGAAGTATTAGAAAGCAGGCATTCTTTATTTGCGTAGGATACATAGAAGAATATCTCTAAAAATTTCTATTCTCTATGTTACTTATCAACCCTGCTGGAGCAGGGAGGTGGCCCCAGATGCCCCACTGTGGTCCCTTCCTATCGGACCTGTTCTGTGCTTCTGTGATCTCTGCTGCCCTATCTGGATTGAAGTTTACGAAAACGATAAATTAAATCCGAATAACCGCAGTTGTGAATTGTTTCAGCTGCGGCACGAGAGAAACCACCCGGGGACGCACCTGTCGGGGGCGGAAGTGGGGGCGGGGGGAGGAGGAGGGAACTACACAGCATCCCTGCAAAGGGCGCCCGGCTGCTGATGCCCTTTCCACGTTTATATGAGCCAAAACCACTCCCGCGCTCCGGTGACGGCGGGTACCGAGCCCGGCCCGGCCCCGCCCCGCCTGAAGAGGGACAAAATG
>VZRQ01004164.1:1584370-1598645 GCA_013397975.1 Machaerirhynchus nigripectus | reverse complement strand
CCGGGGCGCGCGGCGCGGCTGGGCTCCGCGTGCGGCGGGTGGGTGAGGGGTGCTCCCGGCATCCCGCTCCCGGCATCCCGCTCCCGGCCCCTTTTCCTTCGGGACGGCCGGGATTCCGCCCCACCGCGCTCCGTGCCACACGTTGGGGTGGCTTCCCAGGCCCGGTCCTCGCAGCGCTCCAGTTCCCGAAGGTGTTGGCGTCTCCTCGCCCCCCGCCACCATGTTTGTCCTGGTGGAGATGACTGACACTGTAAGAATTCCTCCCTGGCAATTTGAAAGGAAACTGAACGAATCCATTGCTGAAGAGCTAAACAAGAAATTGGCCAATAAGGTAAAGCGTGGGTCACGTATAGGTTGGTGCAGGCATCACGACATCCCCGAGCGTTTCTTCCTTTTATTTGTGCCTACTGAGGTGCGTGGATGAGATGTCAGAGTGGTTTGAGATGTGAAGGCCATCCCCAGCAACTGTAAACAAAGAGACAGCCACGTATCATCTCAAAGGGGACGTTTTTCTAATGGCTGATGCTGTAATGGGAAGATACTGAGACACCGGATGGGGCAGAGAAGCATGGAAGAGAAGTGGAGAAGCGAGAGCAGCTGCTGGTTTGTGTTTAGAGGAGCAATCCGTAATACTGCCTGAAAAACAAATCCAAACTAATCCGTCCAGTGGGGAGTTTAAAGAAAAAAGACTACATAAACACATGTAGAACAGTAATACTGGAAAAGAAATGGAAGTGTTAATAGCTCATTGAATTGCAATACAGTGTGGCAGTGAGAAGTTGGCCTTTGGTGCAAGATGTGTTTTCTGGTGAACCTGGAGGTCACAGTTTCCCTATGTAGTCCCAGGACTGTGATTAGCATATGGCTTTCAACTCGAGGCAGGTGTAAAACACAAAATGGAGCTGTAAACGTGAAGGCAGCTCAGAAGAGCAACCTGAAGGGATCGAGGGTTGTGAATAGCAGATTATACAGGCAGATTATGAAAAGCAAAAGTCTTCCTTCATCCATTGATGACTGGTAGATGCCTCAAATTTTGTAGGCAGTGAAGCTGTCTCAGAAGTAGCAGAGAAACCAAGAATTTGCCTTGTGTCTCCCCAAAGCTAATATAATTTAAGACAAAGGCAAGCCTAGAGGCTTCTGAGTGTGTAACTCTAGCAAAAAGTACGTTTAGCATTTGGACAATCTGTGGGGTTGGTGAATGATGAGGAGCTGTTTACTGTCGTGGCAGCTCAGGCTTCTCTCACTGCGGACAATTTCCCCAAGGGTTTCTCTTTGCTGCAGTGTTCTTTTCAGTGCCAGTGAAAATGTGTTCCCATAACACTTGAACTGGGGCTCCCCTATGCTGCTGGTGGTGTTGAAGGCAGTGCACCAAAACAGCCTCCATCCCATCTCCCCACCCTTCTGTTGCTGCCTTTTGTCAACGTGTGCATAATGTATGAATTCCATAGGTTGCTTGATTTTACTGGTGGGTTGCTTGATTTGCTGCTCTGAAATATTTTTCTTCTTTTATCAGGTCGTGTACAATGTTGGGCTCTGCATCTGTCTGTATGATATCACAAAGCTGGAAGATTCATACATATTTCCTGGAGATGGTGCATCACATACAAAAGGTAAGTGCTTTCCCTCAGTTATATTGTGTTGCAGAAGGTTAATTAATGATCTGGAAACGTAAGCTGAGTTCAGTTGTTAAAGAAAGTAACAACCTTAAGTTCACAGCCTTAACTCAGTTGCTGTTAGGAGACGAAGAGGAACATGGTGAAAGTCTCTTATTTTCTTTGCAGTTTTGGGTGCAAATACAGCTTTAAATAGCCAGTCCTGCTTGTCTTCTCCAGCAACCCATCTCTGTTCTACAATTAGAGTCATAGGTGTGGGTAAAGAAGGGGTTGATTTAATTGAAAATTATTGAAAGTCTGCACATAGAAAATAACTTGTAATAATAGGTCTGAATTTCTCTATTATTTTTTCTTTTTGAAGCTTATTTTCCCTAGCTAGGATGTTGAAACCTGTATCTACATATAGCATTTGCACAGTATTTGATGCTCTTGTCCTAGCTGGAAGTTTTATGACACTTTTGTTGAAACTCAGACAGATCTGGTTCATCGTACATTTCTAGGGATTTTTTTAATAAGAAATGACTCATTTCTTTGACTCTTGGCTAATCTGAGTGAAAACTGGAAGTAAATGCATAGAAGGAAATTGCATTTTTTTAAAGTTAAAATAAGGTTTTGAACTGGTAAGAGATGCGTTTTTCTAGTTTCAGTTTGCCGTGTGGAAATGTAGATTGAGCACATGAAATATTTCATGTTAGAAGGGAACTGCCCTGACTATACGTGGCTCCCCTTGTCTAAATTTTAACTCCAGTAGAACTCGTTCCCTGCAAATAAAAGCTTCTCTAATACTGAAGGAGGATGGCAGGCTTTCCTGCTTGCTTTAATCTCCACTCAGCTTCTTAACTTTAAAATTACTCCTTGAACTGAAAGAAGAGAAATTTTTCTTTCTGAGCTTGGGGAAAAAAAGTCTGCTTTCAGAATCTGGGCTGGCACTTTGATAAACCTTGCTGTGTTTGATAATAACTCTTTCTTTAATGCACTGCCTAGTTTTATGTGAAAGAGGAGCACTGAGTAGGTACAGCTAAAATGATGTTAAATTGCTTCGAAGCATTGTTTGGCTGAGATTGTCTTAGGGTAGCATTCTTGTAATAATAAATGCTGTGTGCTTAGTTAGAAACACTTCATCTAGCTTAGAGGAAAAATCCAGTTACGTTAGAGAATCTTATTTGATCTGATAATATTTGACTTAAAATATTTAATTTGACAAAAATACAGCATTGCAGACAAAGATAAAAGGCAGAAGTATTACAAGTATAATATCAGCTGATACTCTTGACCATGAAGCATTGTGCTTCCATCATAACTTAATCAGAGGCCCTGCTCCATGTTTGTCATCTTACACGTTTCTTTCTGTGAACCTCTTGCAAAACTGAGGAGCTGGGAACAGGACCAGCTGATCAGCTGCTGCCAGAATTTGTACAAACCAGTTAGGAATCAGAACTCCTATTCCTGTTTTTCTGTCTAATCAGTGCATGTTAAAAAAACTGTAAAAGAAACTGGGTGTTTTAGAGGACATATAGGATGTGGTATTTTATTTTAATGGCTGCCACCCTGTGGCAGGACTATAGTTTACTAATATGGACATAACATTAATGATCTGCTTTCTTTTAAGTGCATTTCCGCTATGTGGTCTTCCATCCCTTCCTGGATGAGATTCTGATCGGACAGATTAAAAGCTGCAGTCAGGATGGCGTCCACGGTAAACCGCAACTTCTGCCATTAGGGACACGTGAGCTGCAGAGTTCTTGGGTCTGCTGAGACACTGATTTTGGGTGGAATAATGCTCTCTGTGGGCTGGTTAAAGGCTATTACTGGCCTCTAGTGCTGCTCTGATCTGAGGGTGGTTGGTAGTTTGAGCCTGGCAGCTTCCCCTGACCTTAGGGGGTTTTGTCTGCACTCCCCTTTCCTTTTGCCCAAGAAAAACAGGCAAGCCTGTCTGGAGCACAGACTGGATTCCTTTTCTTGCTTCAGTTAAGAGAATTTGTTTTTTTCAAAGTGGAACTACTGGCTTGTGTTGGTCTGATGTGTTTTTCGTATAGTTCTATGCAAATTCGTGTTCATTTCCTGTACTTGAAAACATGGCAGTGAAACGTCTTTGTGAGCACAAAGTGCTGCCGGAGTTATCTAATATATAATTGCTGAGTTTCCTTTCCTCTAGGAGTCTTCCATGCAAAGGAGCTCTGCTGCTCAGTTGTTAAATTAGGACAATAAGGTTACCTTGGCTGCTTTTGTTGCTGAATTTGGGCATGGTCCATTCCCTGATAAAATTCAACGTCATGAAATCTCAAGAGGGATGTGGGGGCTATTCTAACTTTATATTGTCTTTATTTAACATACTACATCTGTGATTTCTAAGCTCTTTTCTGTCACAGACCTCTATAGCATCTGACTCATTTCTTGGAACGCTTTCATTTCCATTCCTGCTCCAAACAACCTTTTCCTTTCCCAGCGGGCATGAAGACTGTGCCCTCTGTTACTGTATGTACTTTCAGCTGGGTGGTTGCTTTGCTGCCAACTGAAATTGAGCGTTGTGGCTCAAAGAATAATTCCTGCATAATCTCAGTGTCCTTCCTGAGAGAGGAAGGAGAATGAGCCTAGAAATGCATTTTAGGAATCGCTGTGGAACATCATTTGCAAAGAATTGTTTCAGTCTTAATCAAATTCTTTTCTCCACAGTTTCTATTGGATTCTTTGATGATATTGTCATCCCACCAGAATCCCTGCAGCAGCCAGCTAAGTTGTATCCTTTGATCACCTTTGATAACTTTACTACTTCATTTCAAAAGATTGTGCAGTGCTGGCCCAACAGGCATTCACCACTGCAACAATGAAGGTGCTCAGCGGCAGAAGCTAAGCCGTTGTGTCGGGCAAGTCCCGCAGACTGTTATCACAGCTAGACAGGCCCTCACGCTCATTAGGTTTTGCAGGATCATTGTGCCCACTGATAGAAATGAATGGCAGTGTCCCCTGAACAGCTGAGTTGTAATCCCTGCCTCCAGTCTTGGCTGCTGCTGAAGATAGAGTGCAGGTTTTACTACATCATGTAATGTCTACATACATGTGTGTCTGATGTATTTCAGTGTGGTAGGTGAGGCTGTCTTGGGTCTTAGGAGGTTTGCTTGTCTGGGGGTTTTTTCTGTTGTTGGTATTTTTTGGGGGGTGGCTAGACCAGCAGCATACACCTTGGAGCAGGAAAATCAGAAAGATGGGGGTCCTGGCCTATGCAGACAATGACCTGGGACAGCACACTGCAGTTTGGGAAATAACTGAAAAGGCTTTGAATCGAGTCTATTCTCAGAACTGTCAGAAAGTGATCTGTCGAGGAGAGTACTGATTGTTTCCATCCTTAATCCTTGGCATGGCCAGTGATGAAGCAGAGCAGGTGTGGGTGTGGGAATATGAGACAGAAGAAGGGGCCCATGACCTTTACATGGACATTGGGGAAGAGATCCGCTTCCGAGTTGTGGATGAGACGTTTGTTGATACGTCACCGACAGGTCCAAGCTCTGCAGAGGCTTCCACTTCAAGTGCCACAGAAGAAGTCCAGAAGAAGGAGGCACCCTACACCCTTGTGGTAACTATGTGCATTAATTCGTACAGCCTTGTGAGCGTTGTGGTTTATTCAGTGTCTGAAACAGCATCCCTTTCCCAAGGAACTGATTGCTTTAACCTGACCATGAAGCAGAGTCACAAAATGAAAGGAGTGGAAATGGGGAGAAATGACGTTTTTCTTGTGGTTGCTCTGTTTTGAGTGTTTTCACTGGAACACTTCCTGGTTGTTGGTGGTTTCCCCTGGGAGGCTGATTGAAAGCAAACTGCATGTGCGTATGAAGAGTACAGAGCTGGGAGCAACACATCAACATTTATGCAGCAACTGAACAGTCTTTCCTTGCAGTGTTCTGGCATAAAACCCACCTGAGAACGATGCACGAGGAAGGTGGATCTGAATCAGTGACAGCTGTGTTCCATAACTTAGAGGGGAGAGATGTTGTGCTTCTAGGCATTTTCCTCTATTCTCTATGCAGTTTACAATTGCATGCTCTCATCTTCTCTCCATGAACAGGGATCCATCAGCGAACCAGGCCTGGGCCTCCTGTCGTGGTGGACAAACAGTTAGCTGCCGTCAGAGCCTACTCCACAGAAAGTCTTTCCGGTGGATGTTTGGGGGATAATGGGACCCTGCTGGTGCTCATTGCTCCTCTGAAGCTGAATAAGGAATTAGACCTGCCATTCTCTGTTTTCCCTTCAGCTTCCAAGCTGCCAGAGAGAGACAGTTGCTTTCAGGAGATGTCTTCACTGATGTACAGAAGTGAATTTACAGGCACAAAAAGCCTTGAGCACAGCAGCTACAAACTCAGCTGGAGCTTTGGTCTCCTACCCTGGAGGGAAAATTGTGGAGGTCTTTACTTCCCTGAATTCAGGAAGGAGTTGACTTCAGTGAGTACAAGCAGAAGAGAATACCTGTTGAGAAGTACCACTTTCTTAGGCTGGGAGCTTGATCTCAGAGGGGTAGAAACCTGCTGTTCTTTTGACAGGAAATGAAGAGACAGCAAGAGACTAGAGTTAGTAGAGGTATGGTACTCTGGAGACCTGGAAAATGCTGCTGCTGGGAGGGCAGGGGAGGTGGTGGTGATATTCTGCTAAGAATGGGAACTTGACCCATGGGTGAAGTCAGCCAGAAGGAACAGGAATGAGAGTTTACCCAAAAGTAACTCAGGCTTAGTGAAGATGACCACTGTGGAAAACTATAGGCTCCTTATTGTGCTGAATGGAATGACATTATTAGGTGGGCTGTATTCATGCAGAATGAGCTAAACTGTGCAGGACTTTGACTGAAAATACATAATTATGAACTGAAATGGACCAAGGCTGCTTTGAGCAAGCTAAATCCTTTTTTTTGAAGGGGGGGAGTGTTAATACCATAAGTGGAATAAATAGTAAAAACCACACAGCCTGCCTTCCTGTACAATTTGTGGGGAAACTATTAGCTTCCTGCCTAGCAGGAAGAAAACACTTGCCTCCTGCAGTTTAGCTACTTGGATTTCAAGGCAGACAGTGCTGAGACCAATGCTTTGCTCTATGCTAACAGCCAATGACAAACAATTGCCATCACCCTCCCTGACAGCAGTACAAGGAAAGGAGGGAACAAAACAGTGAGTAAAATCTATGCAGGGCCCATTGCCAAGAGAGTGATGTTGCACATAATTACAAAGCCAGCCACGTTTGGCAGGAAGGAGCTGTAATTCCCTGGGATAGTGGGTCTGCTTAACCTCCAACTGTGAAAACAAAGCCCGAGTCACCAGCGCCCTCCCTGCAGCGTCGTTAGAACCCCTTAATTCTCAACTGTTATTCCTGGTGCAATGCCCTAATTAAAAGGGAGCCTAGAATTCTTTAGGTTCACATAGTAACTGAGGTCCATCTGTGCACACAATAAGCTTATTGAATGCCACCTACAGGGCAGCAGTGCTCAGACATGCAACCATCTAGCTGTGGTGGAAACAACTGTTTGCAGAAACCCCCCAGCTGTTTGTATGGGTGGAAATTTGGGTGAAACAAGTGAGGAGCTTCTACACAGGCTGTTCTGGGGTAGTGCCAGGGCAGGGGAAAGAAAACAGTCCAGTTACTCCAAGAGGCTGTTTTGCTCAGCTCCTTTTGCACAGAGTCAGGGCTCCCAGGAGTGTAGTGAGGTGGTAGTGATGCAGCCTTGGGTGCTGTTCTCATGAGAGACTCCTCAACATCTCCTGCTATAAATTGTGCTTTAGGAAACTAGCTAAGTGTGCAGTGCTGGAAAAGCAGATACAGGAGGTGCTCTTTGCAAGTTGGCATCGCTGCAGTAGTGGCATTGTTGCCCTGGACAGGAATGTAGGGGGATAGGTGGTCATAATCACGAGTGTAGCCTACAGTAAGTTAATGTCAAGAGCTAAACAGTCCAGGACAGGTGTGAGGGCTCTTTTTTTACCATGTTGAGTTATTGTCTGAGATTTGGTTTTTTTCTCCATACAGCAGTGATTTACAAGAAGTTCTTTCCCACCCTCCCAGCAACAATGACAGGGATGAGGATGATGAATACAATAACACATGGCAGAAGAGATGGTCACATTCTTTATTTTCATTTTAAGTCTTTAGCCATCAGTAAAGTGAATGGGCAGAAAACAACCAACTGAGCAGACAAACCCACCTTAGCTGGTTATTTCCAAATATAAATAACTGGGGGAGAACTGAAATTGAGCCAAAATAGAAAAAGGGAGCTGGGGAATTTAAAAGACAAAAGTAAGCCTAGCTGCACTCCCTTTTCATAATGTCAGTGAAGAGGAAGTACCATAACAAAAAGGAAGCTATGGTTACATTTGATCAGACATTTATTCCAACAGTAGGCATGGAATTGCACTTTCATGAAAATGCCAAAGCTGAATCGAGTCCAGTGCACTGGGGCATTGTGCGCACTTAGCTTGATTTCTGCTGCAGCTCCTTCATTCTGTTCAGGGCACTGCCAGCCTGAAACCACTCAATCTGCGACTCATTGAAGGTGTGGTTCAGCATGATTGTTTCTTGGCTCCCATTGGGATGCTTGATGATGCATTTCAGAGGCTAAAGGAAGAAGACAGTTTTATTTTCCCTTCTCTTTCAAGGGAGAAGGTTATCTGAAGCTTTATGCAGGAAAATTCCTACATGGTTTAAAAAGGGGCTGAAAAGGGAAAATTGCAGCTCAGGGTGGATCTTAACATAAAAGTGAGGTTGCAGCTCCTTCTAGGAAACACTCATGCTTAAGGCAACAAGTCCAGGAATTCAGACTATCATACAAAGGTTTCTCTTAACCATTCAGAATATCACTGATTTTGACCTGCCCTGTATCTCTCAGCCCACCCTGTCTCACCTGGCTGGCAGGCTGCACTGCTTATCAGTGCCAGAGCTGCCTCACAAGCATGCAGCTCACCATTGTTCCCCATCAGTGGCACATCCTTGCCCCAAGTGCATGACAAGAGACCCAGACAGTTACCTTTCCAGGTGCAAAGTCTTTCAACCCCACGATGCTTAGCTTATCCACAGGATGAATCTTGTTATAGTCTGCTGGATCAGCAAAAGTGAGAGGCAGTAGACCTTGCTTCTTCAGATTGGTTTCTGTGGAGAACAAACCACCAACCACGCTTGTAACACCCTGCTCCAGGGAAGCAGGATTACCTTCTGGCTGCCCAGTGCTTCTCTGAGTCCTACTCCAGCAACAACTACTATCTTTGTACCAAAATCAGCATATCCGTTGTTTTTGGCATATCTAACTAGGTATGTAACAGGACTCTTGACAGGAGGGACCTTGCCATCTGTCAGCAGGGAGGGTTCATGCCTGTAGGTGTTGAGCCCCGGGCAAGGTAAACACCACTTCCACTCACAACAAACACATCCTGTTTACAACACCACAGGGGAAGCCTGACTCACCATGGATCCTGGCAAAGCTCTTGGTGATGATGACCCTTCCTCCCAAGTGACGTGGCTCCAATGCTGCATGCTCCCGGCTTGATCCCTCACCATAGTTTTCATCCCCAATAACTGCCCATTTGACACCCATTTTCTGTGACAAAAGACACAGATTTACAGTTATGCAGCCACTCAAGCAAGGAATTAACAATAAATACCCACCCACACATCTAATTTCAGCACTTCACTGATATTGCTATGCTATGATACCTTCTCCCAGAAGACTCCCTTGGGTTCTGAGAAAGGAGAGAAATAAAGGAGTTAAGTGCTTCACAGCCATCCTTGCTGACAAGGGCTGAGGAGGATTGCCCTTGGGACCCAGAGCAAATCTTTTCCTTCCTTTTCCTGCCACCTCTCCTTCCATGGTGCTATGCCAGACCAGTGTTTGCACCAGCCATGACCTCTGCTCTATTTCTGGAATGGATATGGAAAATTTTAACTTCTCTCTACCGCAAGAGCCAATCTGAGACAACTGCCAAGTTGTCCAGAGGGTAAAAGGACATTTCTTGAGATTTGAAGCCAAGTGTTAAAGAAAAAAGGGGTAACACTGTAATTTATTTAAACATTAGACTAGCCAAAGGTGAAGCATTCTAGGAGGCAAGATTTAGTCAGTCAGATGACACCCATGCCTTGTAAGGTGTGCAGAGCCTAAAGGAGTTCTTCCTCTTTCATCTGTGATTTCTGGTTGCCTCTGAATCACGAGATCCTCTTCCCCACAGCAGGTAGGGACAGAATCTCCTACAGGAACTGCAATCATTAGAGTAAGTATCAAAAAAATGCCTCAACGCTGAGTGAATTCACAGCTGCTGTTACTTGAGAGCAGGAGGGTGAGATCCTTATTCTTGGCACAGACTGCCCAAAGTGTAAATACCCTCTTAAAATAGATGTGTCAGGGGAACATCTCACCTTGTAGTAACGGGCTGTGTCTGGGACTGGGCCAAACTCCTGGGTTAATGCATTCCGCACAGAGTTGGCTTTGCCGTTTTCGATGTTGATGGCACCAATGAGCAGGTTGTTGGAGATGTTGTCCAGATGGCCACGGAATTTAAGCCACGGTCCGGCTGCAGAAATATGATCAGTGGTGCATTTCCCTTTTACCTACAGTGTAGTAGAAGAGAAGAATGTCTTAGGATGGAGTAATGTACTTGACCCTTCCTCAACACTTTTAACTGTCAAGCATTAATTGGGAGGAGTGATCGATACTCCAGAGGGCTCTGCACCCTTCGGAAGGACCTCAACAGGTTAGAGAGGTGGGCAGAGAAGAACTGTCTGAAGTTCAGCAAGGGCAGGTTCAGGGTCCCGCACCTGGGAAAGAGTAACTCCGTGCACCAGCACAGGCTGAGGGCTGACCTGCTGGAAAGCAGCTCTGCAGAGAAAAGACCTGGGGGTCCTGGTGGACAACAAGCTGTCCGTGAGCCAGCAGTGTGCCCGTGTGGCCAAGAAAGCCACTGGTATCCTGGGGTGCATTAAGAAGAGCATTGCCAGCAGGAGGTGGGAGGTGATCCCATCCCTTTATTCAGCCCTAGTGAGGCCACATCTGGAGTGCTGTGTCCAGTTATGGGCACCCCAGCACAAGAGAGGCCTGGAGCTCCTGGAGCAGGTTCAGGGGAGGGCGAAAAAGACAATTAAGGGACTGCAATTAAGGGACTGGAGCATCTCCTGTTCAGCCTCAAGAAGAGACAAATGAGAGGGGACCTCTCATTTACAGTATCTGTAAGTATCTGAAGAGAGGGTGACAAGAGGCTGGAGCCAGGCTCTTCTCAGTGGTGCCAAGCAACAGGACAAGAGGCAACTGGCAGAAACTGAGGCACAGAAAGTTCCACCTGAACATGAGGAAGAACTTCTGTACTGCGCAGTGCCCACACACTGGAACAGATTGCCCAGAGAGGTGGTGGAGTCTCCCTTACTGGAGATATGCAAGAACCATCTGGACACAATCCTGTGCCATGTGCTCTGGGATGACCCTGCTAGAGCAGGCAGGTTGGACCAGATGACCTACTGTGGTCCTTTCCAACCTGACCCATTCTGTGATCATTGTATCTCTTTTTAAAGGCACAAACCCACAAAAAGTGCATCAGTTACAGAACCAAGGCACTCTAAAGCAGAACAAAGTGGTCATTCTGCATGCATTGGGTAAGAAGGACATCCCTTTTCCAAAGGGTAAATTACAAAAATTAGTTTAGCCATGACATCTCCTGCCGTGTCCTCACTTCCCTCAGCAGCAGGTTGTTCAGGTACAAAAAGCAATTAAAGCCCTTCCTGCTACAGCTCAGCCTCCCTGCTGGGGAACTTCAACAAGATGCCAAGTGTTACCCTCTAAGTTTCCAAACTGCACATAAGCCTTCTCAGCTTGTAAGAAGAGAATTCCCAACCAGAGATAATGGCCTTCCTACTGGTAAGTTCTAAAGTGCTTATAAAAGAATTGCCTGTCAAAAACTTATGCATAGCAGTATGGCCCTTGGGAGTACCTCCAACTCTGCCAGTGAGAATCAGGAATGTTCCCAAAAGTCAGTTCATATGGGATTGCATTTCAGAACCCCTCACCATATCAACTGAAGTTTCCATCTGTTAACTCACCTCAGGCAGTGAGGAGAAACCCATGTCTCCATTGAAAGACCAAATTGCAATGTTTAACAACTGTGAAGTAATTTCTCTTTCTATAAAGTGGGAAGAGAACATGCATACTGATGGATGAGAAATTCCCAACGACCTAATTTCAGACAAAATACATCTTAAAACACTCAGTATTAGAGATGCTAATTAAGGAACCCATCCACCTTTCCACTGCAGGTTTTAACTGGGACAAATTCTGCACACTGCATGGTCTGGGCAGGATCATATTACATGCTATAACAAGCTTGTTTTTGCATGGTATTAGCAAACCACTAGTCCCAAGGAGAAGAGTCGCTTAGTTTTAACAGAAAGAAGTATCAGAAGGAAACACCTGGAAGAAAGGAAGACCCTTGCTTCCCTTTCCATAACAATGTAGTTGTAAGGGAGGGAATCAGGTATCTCAAAGGCACATCCAAAGCTTCTAGCAGTTGCTGTGCAAGCCCCTGTTCAAGCAGACCTGTCATAGCTGATGCTCCCCCACTTTGTTCCTGACCTTGATGAGGATCAGCATGTCTTCTAGATCCTTGCCATCCCACTTATCAAAGGGCTCAAGAAGCTGGAGGCGCTGGCTTGTGGGGCTCACATCCACGTGCTGCCCACTGCCATCCTTGGGAGGGTACTGATAGGTGTCCTGGCCTGGGTCAAACTCCTTCCAAAGAAGAAAGGAAAATCATCAGCCTCAGCCATCCCCAACAGCGTGTGAAGAACAAGCCAATACAGACAACTGCACCGTTCTATCTCTACCACCATGCGTCAAGAAAGAGGTCAGTGCATGTGAATTCCCTCAGTACACATAAAACACTGCCAGTGTCAGGTCTTCCCTCCCTCTGCCTCCAGATGGAGCAGTTACCAGCTTGGGCAGCTCATCTGCATCAGGTGCCTCTAGTTTAAACTTCTTCCCATCTGTTCCTGTCAGGTAATCTGTCTCAGGGTTAAATTTTAGAGTGCCAGCAATGGACAGGGCTGTAACAATCTGAAAGAAAGAAAAAGACAAATTTAAAGGCATATTCTGCCTCTCTTATCTTCATCTGAAAGTCCTACATCTAATAGTCTCAAAGCCACCAGCCAAGCTACTAACCAAGGCACATTGGGCCTCTTCTGCAACTACCCTGAACTATTCCACAGCCCCTCCTCTGGCTGTTTCTTACCTCTGGAGAGGTCACAAATGCATGGGTCTCTGGATTGGCATCATTGCGACCCGTGAAGTTCCGGTTGTAGGATGTAACTATTGTATTTTTCTCTCCTTTCTTGATGTCCTTCCTGTGAAAGAAGCAAACATGCTCATCAGATCCAAATGGAATACTGCTTCTAGATGTCTCACTGCCAGAATCCCCCAGCTTGGTTTTGGGAGCAATCACAATCTTAGAAATATGAGCTGGTGCCTGGGCATGTTTTCCTCCCTTAAGCACAGACCCAAAATGAATGAATGCAAACCCAAGTCAGACACTGATTATTGCAGTAGTTTTCACAGCCCATGTTGTTAACTGTTGAAATCTCTCTAAGTACATTGCCTTTGGGTAACCCAGTCAGCCATAACTAAGCAACATAAGAATGTGCTTCCTATCCATTCTATTGGGAATTATTCTCCCTGCCACTCCAATGACTGAAGTTGGACCAATTCACTTTTCCTATTTTAAAAGGACCATACGAACTCCAGTCTACCCTATCGCAGACAACAAATCTCTCTCCCCATTCTCTGCCTACTAAAAAAGCCTCCAGAATGTGTGTCCATTCTGCAGCTTCATTCACCTAAAGGCTCAATATAAATCTGCAGTCCTTCTTTTCTCCTCCTCCAGCGCCTATCAGGCGGCTATGGCCAGTTGGTTTTTAAACATTTAATTTCCCATGTGTGGTATTTACAATCAAATCTGGCTTCACAGAGCATTTTTGGACCTAGAAGATACAAAGCTAGAGTGAGGTCCATATTTCATCTTACCTGTCCCACTGGCCGATGCATGGCCCACAAGCATTGGCAAGAACCAACCCTCCAACTTCTCGCAGGATTTTTGCCTGGGGGCAGAGAACAACTTTGTTACTGGTAGAATACCTGGAATAAGTTTCTGGGGTTGCTCTTTCAGGGAGAGAAGATACTAACAGGAACCATCAAGCCTGAGAAAAAATTCCCTTCCTTGTTTCAGTTTTGAGTTACTTTTATAAATACATGGGGTTTGACCTCAGTAAGACTGCAATTTAACACTGGGGCAGAGCACAGGATGACTTGCCATGATGTTCCCATTCTCTATCTGCTCCAACTTGAGCAATCCAGCTACTTACAGATATTTGACTGAAGGGCAGTGTCTGGTCTGATTAATAGTCTGTAGACTTCCTGTCCATGTAAGGAGAGAACTGGTAAGCATGTGTGCCTGCTCAGTCTACTCAGCAAACAACTCAGTTAAGGGGGCAGCTGGTAAGGAAAGGTATGTGTTACAAGGTAGGACTTGGTCAGAAAAGCCATTAAGCATTGGCTGGACATATCCATATGTAAAGACTTGGTCCTCACACTATGACAGTGTATATATATATATATATATATAAAGTTATATATATATATATATGAATGTATATATAACATTTACTAAATA
>VZRQ01004164.1:1555555-1584355 GCA_013397975.1 Machaerirhynchus nigripectus | reverse complement strand
TAACATTTACTAAATAGTAAAACTAATTAAAACAACATTTTCTGCACAGAAAAAAGGGAGAAAGTAGGTAATGGTTCCTCAACAGAAATATTCCTTTTAAAGCCAATATAAGTTTTGCCATAAGTTTGGTCTAAATTGGGAACCACCTTCCAACAAAAGGGCATGATCTCTTTGTATATTGGGATAAAAGTGGATTGCAGCCCTTTATCAGCCATGGCCATCTACAGAATCCCAGAAGCATGAGGCATCCCTTGCTATGCATACTGTTATCTCCTCAGGGCCCCACTTCCTGACAACTACCTCAGCTTTATTCAGTTCTAATCCTGTTCTTATATGCCCAGGTAGTAAAGATACCAGGTCAAAACGCTGTCAAGGTGATGGCAGGACCCACAGGCACAGTAGCACAAGGCCAGTTACTGCACCAGTAATTGCACCTCCAGCAATAAGTGAAGACAAAGTTTTAGAGGTTTCCATCAGTTAACTCTGGCCCCGTGAGTACTGTGCTGAAGAATTTCACCCTTTCTGTTTGGAAGTGCAAAAAGCAGCCATACTCACATAACCATCTCTCTCAATGGTGGCACGGATCTGCTCTGAGCCTGGTGTGATTGTGAACTTGGATTTGCATTTCAATCCATGCGCGAGTGCTTGTTTTGCCACCGCTGCAGAGCGTCCCATGTCCTCATAGCTGGAGTTGGTGCAGCTGCCAATCAAGCCTGTGGTGTTTGACAGAAACAGGGTGGTGGTTACTGCAGCCCTGGTACTTGGGAAGATTCTCCCTGACCCATCTCCCAGAAGAAGAAACAAGGGACAACCACTTTTTCTGCTGACAAGGAATCTGAAAGGGTTTCAGGTACTAACACTGCCAAACCTCCCAGCAATATACTGTGGTCGCAAGCAGTCCCTTGTCCAGCTCTGGAGGCTGCACAATCAGAACACACTACCCAGTGACTAACCTAACCAGGTTATTGTTTTACAAGACCCGAGTGTCACCTACTTGCACTTTAGTTAAGCAAATTACCAAAGAGAGGTATTGTTCCACAAAGACAGAAAAGGCCTCAAATCAAGATGGCAAGAAATGGAGGAAATTATGAAAAGAAAGCATCTTTGTTACAGTATAGTGACCACACAAGGACATGCTGTACCATCCTGACAGCATTCTGGCATTAAGCAGCAAAATATAAAGTTTCTTTCAGTTACAGATGCTGTAACTATATCCTATTTGTAACACTATCATATAATACATTTCCCACCTGGGATGTGGCTTTACAATATACTTCCATTCTTTTCATTCCTCCCTCCACTCCATGAGCAACAGTTGAGAAGCCAGCCCACAAGTTGCCATCCCAAAAACAAGTACATAAATTTCCAAGCCTGCTTTTCAGGACAGCAAGTACTAACTTTCATGTCCCAAGAGCTCAACAGCCAACTGCTGGGAGTGCTGACAATCATGCTCCTGACAAATCTCTGCAACAGGCAAATCCATGCCACAGACTTTTAACAAAAGTGATCTTCAATGGGTAACATTCCTGTCGATCCAAACATTCAAAGGTTTCAAAAATGGAAGAAAACCTACTCTACCTCTTGAGATTAAAATACGTCCTACTATCCCGGATCTCATCCTAAACACTTGGCCCATGTGGTCACTACTTTTCCGAGCAAATTCATATGGCCATGAAGAGATGACACTGCACCAAAGTCAAAGGACATACAGCAGCAGTGAAAAAACTGGATCCTGAGCTATCTGACCAACAGCTTATCCCAAGACAGCAATATTAATGCCACAAGTAAGAAGGCAGAGGAAAGAGCAAATGCTACCCACCAACTCTGATATCAACAGGCCAGCCCTCCTTTTCTGCCACAGCGCCAATATCTGACACAGGGTGCGCCAGGTCTGGTGTGAAAGGTCCATTGATATGCGGTTTCAGCTTTAAGAAACAGTGACAAAGTCAAAAATTACAGTAGCAAAGAAAAACCCCAAAACACAGCAGCAAATCAATTCCTTTCATAGCTCTATCTGGAAGCTGTTTAATTAGGATTCTCCTACATGAACACTGGAGCACAAGCTGTCAGGGAAGCAGACCTGAATATATTTTACATGTTCTAGCACAACGCCGGGGGTGTTGCATCAAACTCCCAGCTTGCTCCTCATTCACACAAAGCAGAGTCATGTCACAGCATCTAAGATGGCAAGAAGAAAGGAAGCCTTACCTCACTGAGGTTGATTTCTATCACCTGGTCATATTGACAACCAGAATCTGGTACCAAGTGTTGCTTGAATTCATCCGCTAGTGCAGCTATATCTGGAATAAGAAAGAGGGAAGATCTGAAAAATGCAGCAAATATGAGGGAGAAGAAAAAGTCCAGAACAACTAAACACAGGGGGTCCACCGCAGAGGTCCCCAGGCACTTCATCTACAGACTCCCTACTTGTAGCAGATGACCTACAGGACCACACAAGGTCAAAAGTCACATCAGACAACACTGTAGGAGGATACTGCTCCCAGAATATACCTTCACTTGAACCCATACTTCTACCCACTTCAACCCCCAAACCCTCTTACCAGCTCGCCCAGTCTTGCCCAAGTATTTCTTCATGCGTTCGTTGTAAGGGAAGATCGAGGTGGTAGCTCCAATTTCAGCCCCCATGTTACAGATTGTTGCCATTCCTAGAGAAGTGGGAGAAGACCACAGGGTCAAACGAGTAAGTCCAAGGTCACCCAATTCTCCAAAAGTCAGTACGTGCAAAAGACAGCAAAGCTAAGAGACATCAGGGCATCAGCCACAGAAGCCTAAACCCACAGCTGAGAGGACACTGACAACATGATGGCTGACGTTTCTGATCAATACAGTGCCTGCGACCAGACTCTTGTGGAAGGAGTGAGCCAAGAGTTACACTGATACCTGCAGACACTGGAAGGGATAACAAGGAACCCCTGTCTGCACTGAGCACCAAATAATTTACGGCAGTGAGCAGTGTCTCTGCTACCTGCAGTGGGTGTCCTGTCCCTCCCTACCATCTCATTTATCTTTACTGGAGGAGCCAGACATTTGTGAGATATTTAATGGGCTGAATAAAACGCTTCCAGTGACAGAACGCAATAAAAAACCCCCAAATATTTGCTCACAGCACTAGGATCAACCATCCCTTTCAAGGACAGATCAGTGAAGCGGTAGAAGCTCCTGTTTTACATTTAACAAGCTAGAAACAGATACCAAGTTCCTCCGATTTCATAGAAGAAAAATCCCAAATTGCTCTCAGTTTGTAAAATCAAGTATTCCAAGTTGTAGCCAAGTCATGCAAATTGAGAGAAGTCCAGCTTGAAGGCTGCACTTCAAGCCAAAGGAAGGGACATTTCTAGTAATTTGGTCCTAACTAGCACATTCCAGAGAACTGCAATTATTGCTAGTTCAAATTCAGCACCCAAGACCCACAGTTAGCTACTATACAACTGCATACTACAAACTGCTTTCTGGTCTATCCTCTGCTCTCTTTGCTTTTCTAAAAGCTTTTTGTTCAGCAGCTGTCACACATATATTCCCTTTAACCTGTTTCTTTTTTCTATTCACAGCCTATTTTAGGCTGAAATGAAAATGTCATTCCTTTATGGCTGACATCTCCACCCTCTAAGTATACACTGGAATACATCCACCCTTATTCTTTTCCTGACGAACCATCTTACAGGATTCTTCACAATTAACCATTCCACGTTCTCAAAGTCACAAGAAGATTTAATGGAGAGAGGTCACTTTTTCACTGAGAGGGAGTGGTATCTTGTTACACCACTCTCCCAGTTTGCCATGTACAAACTGCTGGGCCAGGCTGAGGGAGAACATTTAGTACTTCTTGTTCGATTTCCTTCCCAGCCTCCACAGATAGCTCAACACCCAGCTCCACCAACAATCTACTCAGATAAGAGATCTGTGTTGACTTACCTGTGCAGGAGATTGAATCCACACCCGGCCCATGGTATTCGATGATGGCGCCTGTTCCACCCTTGACAGTGAGGATGCCAGCCACTTTCAGGATCACGTCTTTAGGAGAAGTCCAACCTGAGAGCTTGCCAGTCAGTTTTACACCAATAACCTGAGCAACATCAATGAAAGAAAAAAATTTAAAATACTGACATCACTTCCTGCCAGAAAGGTAGTAGAATACAGTTCTTCTGTGGGGTATATTCCTGTCAGACTGCAATGGTACCTGGTGTCTTATACATGTAGTGCTTGAAAATCAATGCTCCTTACACATTATATATTTCACCCTTGGCATCAAAACTTAGTATTCCTTCTGCTCCTACCTTTGGGCATTTGAGCTCCCAAGGGATTCCTGCCATGACATCCACAGCATCAGCTCCACCCACGCCAATGCAGATTCCCCCCAAGCCACCTCCATTGGGGGTGTGTGAATCTGTGCCGATCAGCATAACTCCAGGGTAGGAGTAGTTCTCCAAAATGATCTGAAAATAAAAATGGATTGTTTGCTTGCTTGTTTCTTGGGAAAGGAGAGGGAAGACAGCAGAAAGAAAACAAGAACAAGAGTTTAGATCAGTTTGTATTTGCAGACTTCAGTAGCAAGAAAATTTGGGTTGGATTGGAAATTCTCTTCTGTTTCAAACTCCTTGTGGAGGATGTAATGACAGAACAAGGTACCAAGTCTCAGCCCCAGAATCCTTGCTCATCCCAGTATAATAAAAGAAAATTAGAAAACAATCTCCTCTTCTTCCTTCCAGTTTAGGCTTTTGCTAAGGTGCCACCTTTGTTAGGGCTCAAGAGTCTGTTCCATAATCTCCACACCCTTAGTTAACAGCTAAGCAAGTCAGTTGACTTATCCAATGCTAGTGAGACCTTCCATAGCCTTTATGCTTCCATAGCAGTAGAATACCAGCAGGCTCCTTCAATCCATGCTGCCAGCCAAAACCTAATTACGTATAAAAACTTCTCACCAAGACACCAAGAGGCTGCCCTTCCCTTATTGCTGTTACTGATTCTGTGCAAGACTTTTCAACTGTTAACAAAACCACAAAACCATTCTTCAAGGAAAAAATGAGTTGTCTGTGGTAGCAACACTGCAGAGAACTCAAGCTAATGAACTTCTCACTGCGTATGTGCCACACCAACACTAAGGACAGCCCTTCTGGGAAGCACAGAACTCACAGCACATGCAGTGTTGTGTTGTTCAAGCACAGTTCTGCTTGAACAGAACTAAGGCGGTCCTTTACCAAAAAGACCAAGAACCATCAGCTTTATATTCTTGTAGCCACATTAATGTATTTGTGTGAGAAAGGTCACTCTCAAGGCCTCACTGTGGCAGTTATACTCTGAAGCCATACAACAGGACCAGTTTCCTCCAGGCAGCCAAAGTCAGCCACAAGAAGACTGGTAACCACAGCACGAAGCTATGTTGCCGCGTGACAGATGTTACGAGTGGTTTCAGAACACAAATGACCCGAGGTGTTCCCATAACCTTTTGAAGAGTTCATCTGTTGCGTCACATTAAGTTAAGGTAACCTTAGTAACTCATTCTGTAGCTAAGAAAACATAGCAGAGAGCTCTTGACTGCACCTGGTCACAAGTTCCCTGCGGACAGGATGCTTACCAGTCATCCATTCTCCTCTCCACTCCTTTTGCTTCATGCTGCTCTTCAACATTTGCTGCCTGAGACTCAGAGGAACAATGAAAAATGACTACTGGACCCTCAAAGCAAACCAGCCACAAGCAAGTTAGGGACATCCTGACAGAGGTGTTGGTTTTAAAAAAACAAAAAGCCTCATTAAGTGGTAAATTATCTTGGGGCTGTCACATCCTTTTTTAGATCCAAGTGTAATAACAAGAGAATCTCAGACTTGGAAACTATTTTGCATTTTATTCAAATTCACCTAGCAACTCCTTATGTGTTGCCATTCTTGAGTACTTGAAGTATGCTGCTCTGTTGTGTCCTCATATACTCTTCTGGGTTTTATGGAACGAAATGCGTACATAATAACCCTAAAAAAAGTTTGTTCCCAAGCCTGCTTTCCTTACCACCAAAAGCAATTTACATTAACCCTATGTAGCCAGCTTCATGGCATCACCTTACTGTCTCAGTTGTACTACAAGGAGCCAGCCCACAAGCAGTTAAGGTATTTCAAGCTTCTGTGATTCACATGGCATACTGTTGGCACTACCTAATCACACATCGGGTTACAGTTTGACCAAAATAACATTTAAAAAAAACCCCACTGTCAAGATAACTGAGAGCAAGTAAGAAACCTCACCTGCCTTGAGCAAATCAAGTTGTTTCCCTAAACCGATGAAATTCGCTAAGGGTTTGTTCTTGAGCTCTCTCTCCACCCTAAAGTACAAGACCCACTGCATGTTCACAGACTGCAAACACACACACTTTACCTGGTGAATGATTCCTGACCCAGGTTTCCAGAATCCCACTCCATACTTGGCACCAGCTGTTGCTAGAAAGTTGTACACCTCCTGGTTTATGTCCTATTCACACAAGGAAGCAGAGAGCATTAGTACCACATTTTGTTCTTCCATACATCAAAAGCTCATTCAAACACATTCCCTTCTTTCACATGCCTGCCTGTAGTTTGCTTCACAGTTTTGCAGCAGCTGGAGGGAGGTGCACATCATTTTTAAAACCAAAAGGTTAAGATTAAGACTGTTTGACAGACAGTTGTAACAGGCCATTTAATTTCATCCCACTTGTAGCTCTACTAAAAGCATCTTTTTTTTAGTTTCTAATTCCAAACAGCACAATTAAAAAAAAACCCTGCCAATAAGGCATTTAAAAATGCTGTGCTCACTTCTTCTATTCTAAGGGGGTTTTTTTAACCTGTTTCCCTCACTCATTCTAGCCCATCCTTCCTTCTGTACCAGGTGTTCTTTTTCCTACACAGATGCTTTGGAGGCATTTCAAACCCCTTAGATAACTATTTTGGCTTTATTTTTACAGATTAGGAAATGGAACTGGAAGTTGTTCACTGCCAGGGGATTTGGTGAGTGTCATTTGTCATTCTAGCAAGTCCCCTCTTTAAGACTCACACAATGCTGCCTTTATTGCTGCACTGTCACCATTATTGGTGGAGGTCACACCGTGAAAATTGCTTGTGAGAAAAACCATGGTTGCCAAGGAAGTATGACACTATTATATCCTAACAGTTCTTGGCAGAAGAGTGCTGGAGTAGATAAGATAAGCACTAGAAGGAGAGAATTTCTTAAAGACTGTTCTCATGCAGCTAAGCTTCAGAATAAAGGGAAAGGGGAAACTAGATAATTGAAGAATTGTCTCAGCACACATTTGCTGAAGTTTCCCATGAGGCAGCAGCAGCACTTTAAGCCTCGTTTTCCACTGGGAGTTGGGTCACTCTACTCTGTTTGTGCATCCCTCCCCCAGTAAATCCAAACCACCCTCTGGCCTGCCAGCATTCATTGTGTGCCAACTGGCAGCAGCAGAAGCCAGCCAGGAGAAGGCAGGACCTTTACTTGCTCTGCTCAGAGTGGATGGCAAAGGAGGGACTCGGCTCAGTTCAGGGCTGCAGCAAATATAATTGCACTATGGAGAATAAATGCAGGAATAGGGGAAAGGGGAAAACAGGAGGTGAATGGGAGAAAAGAAACTGTCCGATTTAGTTAAGTCTCAAATTGTTAATTGCACAACTTAGGACTGAGACAAGCAGAGCAAGATCTCCCCAAAATCACTCCTGTGTGGTGCAAGTTGCTTTGTTGTGGGCCACTGAAGAAAGCCAAAGCAGATACTTCAACACCATGAGTTTCTGAGAATAGATATGGACTAAAATCCTAAAATGCAGCTGACCCCTGTTTACTGTTTGTAAATTCTGCTATCAACATTCAAGATGCAATTCCTCCTGGCTCTGACAGTGGACTTAGGCTAAGTTTACTTGGAGTAACAAGATTTCCTTGGCAGATGCATTGTGGTATGTTGGTCAGAGATAAATGTGTCTATATATTACAGAAGCTCGTTTGGGGAGGAACAAGCAGTAAAACAGTGAGTATAAAATTTTTAAATGGCAGTGAATCAGCAGTTGGACAAACAACACTTTGAAATTCCCAAATAAAACCCAGCATCCTCCATACTTTTATATACATTTATACTATCATCATGAGCCATGAAAGCTGCACATGATTCAGTTATTGCTCTTCAGATAATCACTAGCAAATGGTTTTGGAAAGTAACTACTTGCCTCCCCCTCACAGGATACACCAGTGCAACGCAGACATATGTTCATTAAATTTTTCACACTGCCATACTGCAACATAGAGTAATCTGACTTCCTTTTTTTCCCTTCAAAATAAATTTTTTTCTCTCCTTTAGCTTAAATATCTTCTCTCTCCAGAATACACATGATCTAGGCTTCCATCACTAACAACTTAAGACTTGCTTTTCCTACATTCATGGTCCTCTAAACCATGTAATGGTTGAATCTCAGCTGAAAAACTCCCAAAAATCCATTTAGTCTGTTTCTTCACTGCATCTGACCTTCAGAGCTGACCACCACAGGCAAGCTGTTACCATATCTGATTCCTGACTGTCCTTCATGGAAAAAACTTAAAATAAGCTCTTCCTTCAACTGGAAGGATGTTTTCAAACAGACAGAAGTTAAGTCTCTGCAATAGTGACCTTGGCTCTTCGAAGATCCTTTTCACCACCTGACTGGGCCTCGATGAGGTGATCACAGTGGATGGTGGAAGGCACAGCCACTTTTGGCAGCCCGCTGCTGATGAACTGAAGCATTGCCATCTGAGCTGTGGCATCCTGCATGGCCACGCGGTCTGGCCGTAAGCGCAGATAGGTCTTGCCGCGCTCAATCTCCTGTTTTGCTGGGTCATCCAGGTGTCCATATACAATCTTCTCGGACAAGGTCAGAGGGCGGTCAAGCCTGGGGAGAATAATTTTAGTATCTGCATCTTGTGTACTTCAACATTTGCCCTTTTAAGCATGTAATGGAATGCTTCCCTACATTGCTCAGACTGTTAAGACCTACTAGTACACAGAAACCTTCATGCTCTTCTTACAGCACTAAAATATCAACTGGCACATGGCTAAAACAAGGGTTCAGTTCATAAAGTTCAAAAAAATATGAATTGATGTCATTTTATGCTTTCGTTTCTTATCTTCCTACACTGTAAAAGAAACATTGACTGCTCACTTCTTGAGTCACACTTCAGAACAGCAAATGAAGAGGGGAGACAGAGGTCAGACTCAATTCACAAATACCACATCCCATAGCAAATACAACTAAGTGGGGTTTCGTGACCTCAGACCTTTCATCCTGCAGATGTATCAGTTGAGGAATCTATTTATGTATGTAGCGAGATCATCTGAGAAGTAACTAAATCAACACAACAACTTGAAATGAGAGCTACCACATTTAATAAAGGACACAAAGACTGAAGGACAAGTCATACAAACCACTGCCACAGTAAGTGGGGCAGGAATGGTAATTTAGCAGGCATACAAGCCTCTATCAGCAGATTAAGGTCACTATATTTACATATGCTATGAATTCCTAGCCCTTTGTTCCTGACACCTAGAGCAGAACACAGGAGAACACTTACTCTTGAAACACAGTGCAAAGAAGCATCAGCCTACAATAACCACTGCCCACGCACTGCTGCCCCAGAAAGGAGCAAGGGCCAATGTGAAGATTCCTCAATGAGGGCATTAAACAAAAAGGATGGAGCCCTTTCTAGCACCTCCTCTGCACTGGCCTGGTTCTCTGCACACTGCAGTGCTTCATCATATCCTTCAACCTTTCCCACAGTGCCCCACCACAATGTGGAGACACTACAACTCATGTTTCACTATATTTACAAGTGCCACTGTTCAATGCTGCTTTCCTTGGTAAGCATTCCTTACACCAGGGCCCCACGACATCATTTTCTTCCTCTCCTGTCATTGCAAAGCTAAACTCAATACACTGACCCCTCCCTTTTTCCTTTCTCCACTCTTACCTCTTACGGACAATGTTGATGTTCTTCTCCAGCTTTTCATAATTTATGTATTCATTAGGTTCAAAGTGGCTCATGGCCACCTTGGCCCGCTGGCACAGGACAGGAGCAACATGATAGCGTCGTACGCCACTATTCAAGGCATGCTGAAAAAAGGAGAGTATTAGCACGGGAACCTTGCGAAGTGAATTTCTGTAACTTATCAATAAAAAATGTTTTTCCGTTTTTGTTACTGGGATTTTACAGACTGAGGAATAGAGAAATTGCAAAGACTTTTAAAGGCACCCAAATACATTTCATTGTACAATATTATGTTAAACAGTGAGACACCAGGTTACCCAGAACAAGTAGCATTTGTTGCACCATACGACTTATGCTTTCGAATGAGAAATCTGCTTTCAGGCAGTGCTGAGCCAATTCTCAAGCAAACACCAGTCTGCCATACTCCTGACACATCAGAGTCATGGTGGAGAAGAACTGATGCCGTTTCTACAGCAAACTAACCCTAGGTTTGTATTTGCTTTCTGGCACTGAGTTGACCTTGAAGGACTGGCAGGTGACACAGCACGGGTCTGAGCGGACACGCCTCTTTTCCACCATCACATACTAAGTTTCTTAGGCAGAGTCCCTGCATACTGCTACAAGTCTTACTAACTTTCCACATTAGGAGATTTTGGTGTACAAGCCTGGTCTACAATGTAACACAAAGCAGGAGAAGCAAGATGTGGCAAAACACACCAGCTCCACCAAGCTGGCTACACAGACCCAGGGGCTCTTTTTCCTCACTCTCACAAAGGCACGCTCACCTTTCACCTTCGAAAAGCCTTGCACTTACCCTACAGGTGAGTTAACTGCGTGACAGGTGAACTATACTGTGAGCTGAATGCATCAGCAGAAAATGCCAGGGGAAAAAAAGCCCAAATTTCACTTGGCAGCCTCCACAGTAGACAGTTTCCCAGAACACAGGAGAAGGGCAGGCTATGGCAAGGCACCTTTACAGCACCTGACCTGAAAGAGACAGGTCAGTGCCCAGGGCTAAAAGCTCTCACGCAGCTTTGAAAACTGAGTCAGACAGCAGCCTCCATAAAAACTTCCAAGGATTTGGCACATGCATTTCTTACATGCTTTCAAAGTCTCACTCATCAACATTAGAAGTCTGGAAACAGACTGAAGACAAGAGTTCAGAGTTCTTCCACCTCCAGTATTACACTTTAATCTTAATCCCACTTTTTCTATTCATCCACTACTTCAGAGTTACAAAATTTTGATAAGTACAAGTTAATAAACATAGCAGTATTACACTAAACACCCCCTTTGTATGTGTGATTGTAAATCAACCAATATTGCTTGTTCAGAACACAATCATTGTACCTAACACTGTTTTTGCACTGTCAAAAAACCCTAGTCAATTCTTTAAACCTGTTCAAGCATTTTAATGTTTCCCTGTGAATATTTTTTCCAGCTTTCTTGTTACCACCATTGAAAACATTGCCTGAAATAATCACGATCAAAGAGACATCACCAATTTTTAGCCAAGTCTCTTGTTTTACTGTCCTTTTGATAACACTTGTTAGCATCTTTCACAACAAAAATTTCGGGAAAGCTAGGCAAGATCACACTATTCAGCACACTAGCAATAAGGGTGCAGTTTGCATTTTTACCAAACTATCCTAAGCCATTATACAAAGAGCTTTTGGTAGAAGCAGTACAGACCTACAGAAGCTGCACACCATTTTAATGAAAGAATATCTGAGGAAAGTGAACCTGGTGGTACAAATGGGGCACTGCTCCTCCAGGAATGCATGGGAAACCCAGTCATCAAATTTCACTGTGCTGCACTTCAAGCTTAGAACTTCCAGAACTTATCACAGGTGTCACACTTGAGACCTTTCCTTCTTCCACCAGCAAAAAAACCAAAAAAAAAATACCCCAAAACAACCACCCAAACCAAATCAAACACCACCCAGCTTCTCATTGTTTAACATACAAACTAGGCAAAGCTGCTCTTTATCTAGTAGCCACATAACTTTTATGTTTGCTTTGTTCTGATGGGGTTTTTTGTTTGGTTTTTTTTTCTTTTTACCTCACAAGATACTCACTGTCTTGTGATAGTCTCCAGCTGCTGGAGTGGCTGGAAAAAACACGGAGCTATTTAACCACTGTTCATGGAAAAATAATCTCTTCCCCAGACCAGGAAATGTAATTTGGTTTAATGCAGTAATTTTTTCTTAATTCATCATAGAGAAGAACAGATATGCAAATAAAAGTAACAGCAGAGGCTTCATAGCAACTTAGTCTTGCCTGCGACCAAAGCTGATTAAAATAGAAATCTGAAGCAGGGCTCTCCAAAAAGAGGTACAACAAAACTTTTCAAACAAAATTCAGGTAAAATCTTTTCCAGTTGAGCATACATGTCTATGGATCTTTTCACTTCATGAAATGGCACAAGGAAATGTAATATTTTTTCTAGTACTATGTCAGTGTTCAGCTGGTGATCGCAGAATCAGCAATACAAAGTAGTTCACTCCTGCTGACCACAGCTTCAGGCTACAAGAAACAGGAAGAGAGTGTGTTTAAGGTGAAGGGTTCTGTCTGGACCTGGAGAAGACTGGAAAACTGAAGGTCTGTTTCTGTAATGGCCAATATGACCCAGGGAAAATAATTGCCTAGGCCAATCAGCTTCAGGAGACTAGAGAATTGGTTTTCTCTACATAAGAATTTTAAAAGGCACCTGTTAAAAAGTGCCATCTTCATTTTACTAGGACGTAAATCTAATCCCGTATTTCTGCTGGGAATTAATTTGATTCAATATGATTGTTCTCATGTTGGCACCCAGCAACCCTAAGGCACCACCACCACCATGCAACCGCACACATTGCCTGGTTCAACAGTCTGATCTCTCCTCACAAAGAATCTACAATACATCACTCATCACAACTGTCTATTCTCCATGCCTGTCTTTTTCTATTGCATCCTCAGAAACAGGGTGGGAGAATTGCAAGGGTAAAGAAAACTCACAAGCCTGACAGCTCCCAGCTTCATTACCTCTCACTCTTCTCTGAGAGGGAATGTACTAGTGCTTTGTGGGGGCCTCCATGGTGCTTTATCAATAACTAGTGAGAACTGCCTTGAGCCCAACAGCCACGGGAAGTAGGCAGCCAGCAATCTATACATTTTCCCTTTTATCCAGGAACTGTAAATTTCCAGGCTGACCAAACAGCTGCCAAGTGACCTCCTCTCACCTGGCATTGAATCCCTTATTCCAGTATGAGTGTCCTCGTTCAAATTTCAGTAAAAGGAATGGCAGTAATCATTACAGGGCTCCTAAGCCTATCGGTATTTCACAAGGTGAAAGGCTTCCTTAGAAGAAAGCCAGCCTAATAAATGGGTCATTATTTCTGAAATCTCTGTAAGGAAGCCAGCACTTCTCTTTACAGATTTTAACATACCTATCTTGCACTTAGCTCACTACAGTGAACGGTCTGGATGCAAGGGGAGTCCAAATTCATAAAATAACTTGCATTTCAGTAGCCAGTAAGGCAGACAAGCCCAGTGAGCAAAAGCTCATGTTCAAAAGAGTAGCAGCTGTGTTACACGCACTTCTATCTAGGAAATCTGTCCTAGAAATCCCAGCTGAAACCCAAAATACCATCTTTCCTCATCTTCCCTGATCTAAGAACACTGGCCAAGTTTCCAACATTCACCATGATTCAGCCTAAAAAAAAAAAAAGCAGTGTGGTATAATCAAATTGTAAATGCAGGCTCATTTTCTACACCCACCTCAAAAGAGCAACCAAAATTATGGTTCTGAAGATCAGTTTAGCCCTGGCCAACAGTGGCCAACATTTCTGCCAGATACACAAAGCTGCCCATGCATAATTTCAGTACTTACCCACAATGCCTTCAACAAACCTCTGATATCTCAGGCAGTTTAGAGTTTTACAGTCTTCCCTTTCAGTCAATCTTCTGCCAAAGTGGCTTGAAAAATGGAATGCTACTAAAAGCATTATCTCAGATAGGCAGAAAAGAGATCTTGACCCTTTGAGGCTATTAGAACTATACTTTAAATAGGACAGTCACTCCAAATCAGGCTAATTCCAATCTATTTCTCTCACAGGGAAGCCTTCTCTCCAGTTCCAGTTCCAAAATAGTTCCAGGATGGGAGGCGAGAAGAACCAATGTTAGTAACATGTGCCATGGTCAATGCTGGCACTATCACAGTGACTGGCATGATGATGCTCATATTCATTCATCTCTAGGCTGCTACACAGGGGAGAAAACCCCTGCCTCCTAAACATCACCTAGAGGCATGTTTGATTACCATCACAGATTTAGTCCTTTGCAGGGGGGAAAGAAATATGCACCCTGAGCCTGATAATAGAAGACAACCTCCTGGAATACTAAATTCCCCATATTGATTGTGGCAGCACAGCCTTTGTTTTGCATGATACAATATTAATTTTAGCAAATGACTGCCTGTTCTCATGCAATGTCACACCATAAAACGAGAACCAATTCATTACCCTGATAAAGGATTTGCCTGCATTTTATGAGTAGTCATTTCTGTTCAAAGTACAAGCTAAAAGCTATTTAACAACTAAGAACAAATATACCAAGTTAATTGAAATGGTGCTATTCTGTAACTTTCGTTTGAATTCTAAAAATCCTATACTTTTCTAAAACGTCTACCACTAAAGCAAGACAGTAATACAAAACTGGAATTAAGATTCACACAGAACTTTCAGAATACTAAAAGCCAACCAAATTGTTACTTCACTTCCCTAAGAAAGGGGAATACATTGGCCAAGGTCACAAGTGGCAAACTGAGAAGTTATGCTGCCTGCCTTTATCTCAGGGGAGCAAAGGCTTCCAGATCCCTTAGCAGCACTAAAAAGAAAATTGCACCTGATATTTGCCTTCCAGGCTTTAAAAGATCATGAAAACTTTATTACTGAGTAGACATTAAACACAATAAAGTCTCAAGGAAGGGAATCTCTGTGGCAAGATCATATTACTGGCCAAGGTGAATTTTAGAGGTCATGACAGACAAGACTATGAGAACCACTATCACTGCCCCGGGAAAAAAGGCAATTTATGGGCCTAACCCGCCTGCTTTTTCAGCCTTTCTACCTCCCATTTATACAGAGATCCTGGCATCTTTGTCACCCAGAGGCCTCTATTTGTATTAAAAGGAGAATTTTTGAAGCAAACTAGCCAAAGACAGCTCACTCACACAACAAGAAGTCACCTTGTGCTCCGCACGCCCATAAAGGGAAGTAATACAAGACGAAAAAAAGACAAATGCTGCCCTGGGGAAAGACCTTTTATTTCACCAATAGGGCCCGCGCCCTCGGGCTCTCTGCCCTGCTGGCCCCGGGGCTTTGACAGTGGCTCCAGCCCACCGCGGCGGGGTCTGGGCGGGCGGAGGAGGCGGCGGCGCCAGGCCGCGTCCCCGCCGCCCCGTTCACCTTGCGCTCACCTTGACGGCCGGCCGGGCCCGGTGGCGGGAGACGCCCTGTCCCAGGGCCCGAGCAGCGGCCACGCTGCCGCCGCCAAAGCCGCGGCCTCCCCACCATCGCCATGGAAACAGGGCGTGGGCCCGCACCGGGGACACCCTGACCTACACGCGGAGGCGGCCCAGCCCCGAGGCTGCGGACGGCCGGCCGCCCTTCCGGCCGCCCAGCGGGCAGTGTTCTTGTCCCCGCCGCAGTCCCTGCCGCCCGTCCCACCCGCTGCCTGCCCCGCCCGCCGTCGCCGCTCACCCTGAGCCGAGCCGCCAGCACGCAGTACGGCGCCATTTTGTTCACTGACAAAGATGGAGTCGCGCCGCGATGGCGTCACGCGGCCCCTTTGACATCTCCGGCGCGCGCCGGGGGCGTGGCCGCCTGGGTCCTGGCAGGGAGACACCCAAGACAGGGAGAGGGTCGTAGGGTGCCACACGGGGCTTCTCTGGGCGGAAAAAGGTTAGAGGTAGAGTGGGTTTCGGGCAGACATCCCGAAAATGTCGACATTTCGACATCCCCTGGCGTTTTCCCGCTCGGGGGAGGCGCTTTGGCAGGCACTGCCCTCACCCCGGCCAGGACCCGCGGGCGGCGCGGTGGTGAGGGCTTCGCGGGCCCGTAGCAGCAGCGCCGGGCGGGTATCGCCTCGCCATGGCCAAGCATCACCCGGACCTCATCTTCTGCCGCAAGCAGGCGGGTGTGGGTGAGTCCCGGGGGATGGGGGGATGAGGATGGGGGGTCTCCTCGCCCCATTTCCCGCCGCGGGGCGAGCGGGAGGCGCGCGCGCGCGCGTGTGGGCCCGTTACCGGCCGTTGGGCGCGCGCGCGGCCGCTAGGCCCGGCGGAGGTGGGGAGGAGAGGCCGTCCGCTCCTCCCTCCCTCCCTCTCTCTATTCCTCCCTCTCTCTCGCTTTCTTTTGTTTTCCCTTTATTTCCCTGTTGTTTCGCTGTCTCGCCGTGCGTTACGGATCCAGCAGCACTTTGGAGCATGTTTGTGGCTACGAGATAAAAGTTATCTTCCGGGTTATCCCTGTAATACAGATAACGGGATTTATCCTTGTCGCATCTGGGTCAGAATTTGGGTCAAGTTTCAATGAACTCTTATACAAGATTAGAAGTTGAGGTACCCCTTCCAGGTTTTTGTCACTCGTTGGAAAAGCTAATTCAACGAATCGCTTTCTGCAAAATACATAAACACAAAACATTTAGCTGCACTGTCCATAGGAAATCTCTTTTTAGAGAGTCAGTGCTTTTAATCATCTCTGTTGAAAAGTCATGTCCTGACAAATCCCTTGCCTCTTAGACTTCAGCCAAATCACTATTTAGTCTTTGTGAATGTGGACATCTAGTCTTTGAAACTCGATATTTATGGCATTTATCCAAGTTCCTAACATCATTGTTGTGAGTGTCCTAGACAAGTGACAAGACTTCTAAGATACATTTAACTACCTTCATGTTCTAAAGCAAAGAAGGTGTTTGGGCTGCTTTAAACAAACACTTGATTTTATTCTTTTTCCCCCGTCTAAAACTGTGCCAAGACTCACGTACAGCATTTCCTTCAGTCAGACACACTGGCTGTGTTTGAAATGGAATAATGAATGTAGGTTTTCTTACTGCAGAGGGGTGTCATTGTGCATTCGTATCTTTGTGCACATTTGGTCTTGGTAAATATCTCCAAGAGGATATATATTGTTTATCATGAATGTTTGTATTTATGCCCAAACTGTTTCTGTGGTTTAACCTTTAATTTTTTTAAGGACTGCTCATTGCAGAAGATAATTATTTGACATTCGAGCTTGTAGTTACTTAGATTTTTCTCCTGCCTCAAATAATTTTTTTTCTTGTTCTTTTTTTTTCAGCAATCGGAAGACTCTGTGAGAAATGTAAGTATGGTGTACACATTTCGTTGCCTGAGAACATGGTGTCATGGTTAGAGCATGCAGTTTGGATTCGAAGGTTGGAATCTATTTTTGCTTTAACCACAAACTTGATGTCACTCTTTGAGATGGGAACAATTACCTTAATGTGGCAAGTGTAACTCAAGGAATACTTAAAAAGTTGCAAGCTCAAACAGACTCTCCCCCAAACACAGTTCTAGAGTACCTGCTGCCAGCATTTCCAAGGGCTGAGGCTACAGTGACTGCTTAATTGGATCCTTGTATTCTGTAATACCAAAATATCATCCTGATCATTTCAAAGCAGGAGGAAAAAAAGCATTTTTGGATTTTGGCTTCATTATACTGCGAGAAAGGTTCCCTTCAGCGTCTAGGAGAAGAAATGGAGGGCAAATGTCTAGAGTTAGGACAGGAAAAAACCCCACAGAATCAAATGCTTAGCTGTGAAAGGGAAGAAAGAGCATGGTCTGTTGTTAGATCCTTGTGATCTGTTTTTAGATCTTGTAAGGGAACAGAAGAAATTATGTGAGTAGTTTGTGACTCAAAAATAGTGTGAAAACAAGTAAAGTAGGAGAAGGACAATCTGAAGCAAGAAGATAATTTTCAAGAGCACCTGACAGTGAAACAGATTCCCATTGGTAGTAGCCGAGGGCTGTCATGAAAGAGATTTAAGAGCAGGTTAGGCAAGGTGTTTGTGGGAGTCAGGATTAGATACCTTGGGAACTGGTAATAGGATTTAAAGCCTTTCATCTGTAGGTCAGTGTTTTCGTTAAGGTCCAGCACAGCAGAAACTGTCACTGGCATCTGATGGCTCCTTGCCTGTTTGATATGAGTACTTGAATTTCATTCAGTTCCTTGTGAGAGAGCAAGAGCAACTTTTGTGAAATGTCTGTTTATGCCAGTTTGCCCTTTCTTTGGCCTTCTCACAGATGGAGGATTAAAGGGACCATGAGTACAATCTCTTATCTCTTTGAGGATAGTAACTCCAGACTTTCGTTGATGTGGCACTGTGGGAGAAGCTTACACTGCTGCTTCTGTGTAGCTAAGGACACTAGTCCTGTCAGTCTGGATTTTTTTTTTTTTTTTTTTTTGCAAGTGAAAAAGTCAGGAAAAGTTGTAGTGTAATAGTGGTACAATCTAAGCAAGTCTTGGCTGATGACAAAGAAGTAAATTTGGGTTTCTTCCCTGACTGTGAATGTATGACTAAATGAAAAAAAACCCCTCGAATATTGCAGGCCAAAGTCCTTGTTCCTCGCAAGTCTGTGCGCAATACAAAATTATGCCCTGTGCCTGCAGGGCACATTTCTGCAGTTCAGCTGTATTGTCTTTGAGTGTACAGGCAAGTTCTTGACTAGGAAGCTTTTTCTCTGACTTGGGGGTGGCAGAAAGGACACTCTGTAACCAAAGGCTCTGCTGTGCTCGCAGGTGATGGCAAGTGCGTGATCTGCGACTCCTACGTGCGGCCCTGCACCCTGGTGCGCATCTGTGACGAGTGCAACTACGGCTCCTACCAGGGCCGCTGTGTCATCTGCGGGGGGCCCGGAGTGTCTGACGCCTACTACTGCAAGGAGTGCACCATCCAGGAAAAAGATGTATGTTGCCATCCCAGCTACATAGTAGCCATGCTTATCTTGAGGGGGCTTGGAGCTGCTGAAATTAGTGCTGGGACATGGAACCTTTGGCACTCGTTTGCAATACCTCAAACCTTTCTTCCCCTTTTGATAGTTCCCTGTGTTTGCATAGCATTTTGAGGTATTGTAACTCTCTTCATTTTAAGGATCTCTGACTGTTTTGCACACTCACAGTTCATTTCCTTCACACACTGCTTGTTACCACTTCAGGTTGTTATCTTACTGCCTCTCCAGCCTAGGTTTCACCAGGGTCAGAAATATTGCAGGCACTGCAAGGCAGTGGCAGGAGCAGCTCCTCACTATAAGTCCATTATGAGCCACTGATTAAGAGCACATATGGTACTGTAAAGCCTGTAGAATCAAAACCTTTGTTTTCCTTTGAATAACAACATAAAGTTGGTCTTTAGTGTCCCGTGGCTCCACTGGTAATTGTGTTTCACAAGTTTGATGCTTGTATAATTTCAATGGGATACAATTCAATGGGATACAATTCATATTTTCTTATTCTTTTCTGGAATGGTCTATATTGTAGGTATCTCTTTCTGCTAGTGCTTCTTGGTGTAATGGTCCCTTTTGTCTATAGGCAGAGCTGTAACCTTTTTATAGTATTGTGGTGAAAGATAGCCACTGCACATGTGAAATGAGGCAGCTGTTCACTCCTTGTAAGGCTTTTGTTAATAATCCAACACAATGAGTGCAGGACATGAAGAACTGCAACAAAGCATTAGAAAGACCTTACAGAAGAACAAGAACGTGATGCTTACAGTTCTGCTATCCCAGAATATAGGCCCAGTAGCTTGAGAGTGTCTGTTAAAGGTTGTTCGGCGTTTTGCAAGTGTCATTTCCTACGCACCCTAATGACTGTGAAGAACATGCTGAGAGAGTGGTTCAGAGTGATTTACAGGAGTGCCCTCAGCTGAGTGAGCTGTGGGTTTAATTCTCTCCAGTGCCTGTTTTCTCCAGAGGCCTGCTGCCAAATCCAGGACAGGAGCAGGTCTTCATTTGAATTAAGTCATTAGATCTAACAGGACCATCATTTTTCTCTGTTTCTAAATGTGGATATAAGTGCTATGATGGTGGTGCTGCCTCCTACTTTATAAATGCTTTGAGAAAGAGTAGTTTTGTTCACTTGCCTGTGGAATGAAGACACCTGGTTTTATAAGTAATGAGTAAAATAGGCTTGGTTTTATTTTTATCAATTCGTATGGATTCCCAACAGGTGTTTTTCACAACCTAAGGTAGCTGTATCTTATCATGTCTGGTTCAGGTGTGAAATAGCCAGCTGCTCTGTCAGGGAGAACTGTAGAAAACATAGAGTTAGAGGAGAATAACAGCTCTGGAGTATTTTGACACCTGGATGAAGGCTGCTGTGAGTGAAGAAAGTTGCTCCGTAGCAGAAAACTCAAATGTTACATATTATTGCAGATGTGAAGTTGCAGATCTGAAACAGCAGATTTGACATGTTTTGTTGCAGGATTGAAAAGTGCTGGCACAAGCGTAGGGAGCCCAGAAGGAGAAAAATTAAGTGTGCTGCTGCCTGTCACAATTATGGTATCTGGTGCTGATGTGAATAAGAAAAACGGATGGACAGAGCTCTGTACCTGAAGCTTTAACAGTCCAAGGTTTCAGCCATAGCACTTCATCATCCTCAGAGAAAGACTGGAAAAGAAAGTGAAGCAAGAAAGCAAATAAAATGGAGGGCGGAGGTGGAATGCTATTGGACACAAGGCAAAGGACCTGGTTACTCTTAGTTCATTTATTCTGGTGGAGGAAGGAATGAAGTATTGTTTCAGCCCACTTCGATCTGTGGGTAGAGGCCAGAATCCCACCTTGTCACCCAGGAGATCTGTGAGTTGCAAATAGTAATCTTTTTTTGGAGAAAGGAGTGTGCTCATGAGCTGTGTCCTTAGGAGGAGGTGGAAGAATGAGCAGAGCCCTGCAATAAGGCTGTCAAGATTTGAACAGACTCCATGGATTGTGGGAGGCAAGGCTTGAAAGAGTCCTACTATTGAGGTTCAAAATGCAATAAGGAGACAGTAGCTAGGAATGGGTTGTGGCAGGTGTATGGGGGAGGGATGATTTCTGTTCCCCAACTCTCCTGTTATTCCTATCATGCAGATCCTCCCCACCAGATTGCATCTCTGGCACAGGAGACCAGCAGCTCGGGTGCAGATTCTGCAGCATCTGACATCTGTCCAGGGGCTTTCTAAATCTAATGCACTCAGGCTTGCACATCGGCCAAGGACACATGTTCCTCTGCCTGCTGGGCCCCTCACAGCTGCTGCGGCCAGCCGTAATGTTTTGCCCTAAAGAATTATGCAGGTGCTGGGCTCAGGTGGCCCACAGGCAAATCTTCCCAGGTATACCAAGAGGTGCATTTCTGATTTGATTTTGTAACCACACCTCTCAGGAGGGCCTCCCCTACTCCCCTTGTTATTCTTGTGGCTTTTTTCTCACCATCTACTGGAATTCAGGTACAAGAACTTGTCTGTGTAGCTGCTGTGAGTAGCTGACCATACAGCCTCTGCAGTAATTGATCCAGGATGCAAGAAATCTGAGATTCAGTTCTGCTGTCACAGCTGAGAGGGGCTCCTAAACACAAGAATGGTTTGGTGGCATCTAGAGCAGCAAGATTCTTCTTGGCTAAGGAGGGGAAGGGTTATTCCTCTGGGCTCCATAAGTCCTGCATATCCTAATTTAGAAAGAATTCAGTCTTGAGGCACTGAGCATCCTTTTCATTAAACGGCTGATGTTATATGAGCTGTTTTCCACTTTGGCACTGAGGGAGAGCATGTCCTACAGTAATGCTGAAAAGACATCCATCCTCTTCTCTGTTCCACTCTCTTACTGGTAACCAGCACCGGAGAGTAATTTGTCTATACAGTTGTTTGAAATGTGTTGAGGATGGGGTGAGGAGTGTGGGAACTGAGAACCTACTAAAACTATGATATTGTTCTGTGTTTGCCCATTTCCTAACCTACATTTTCTCTCCTTGCAGAGAGATGGTTGCCCTAAGATCGTCAACCTGGGCAGTTCCAAGACAGATCTTTTCTATGAAAGGAAAAAGTATGGCTTCAAGAAGAGGTGATCCTATTCGTATGTGGCTACCTCCTGTTGGGTTGGCAAGAGGGTCTTGGAACATCTCTGGACTTTACTCTTACTGGAAACTGGTTGATTATTTTTTCTAAAGCAGTACAAATTCAGTAATATACTTGGGGTTGGAGAAATAACAGACTGAGTGGGGACTGAAACCTGATCAGAACCAATGATGAGAGAGGGCAAATGAAGATTACTGTCTCTTGCCTTTGCAGAAGCTCTGCTAGTAGTTGCCCCAGCTCTCTATACAAAGCAGAGTGGGCAAGCACTTATACGTAGAGAAGACCAGCTCAGTAAAAATTGCAAGTGTTGTTTCTAGTGTGGAGAAACACACTAGAGGTGTTTCACCTTGAGGTTGTTCTTACTGGGCCTCCTCTCAATTGTTTGAAATTACCCCATCCATCAGTGTTGAAGAACAGAGCTCCAATCTGCTCCCCTCCTCTCTTCCTCCAGTATATTTCCATGCTGCCCTGTTTTGTAAGGAACCTGCTCATGGCTGGTGCCTTCCTAGGGAGAGCACAGCTGGTCCATGTTTTTTTTGACAGATTAATCCAAGGCCATTTCTTGTAACCATTTCTGTAGGATGCATACCAATAAAACTTTTTCTTTTGGGTTTTTATATTTTGTACAACAAGAATTTCTCTTTGGTTCATTCTGTGCCCAGCCTCTCTGGAGCTTTCTGGGGACACGGAGGATTAGCCCAGCTAGCACTTCACAATGGGTTATCTGGTTTCTGACAGTGTCTGCTTATGACCACGTGACCTTGCCGCAAGGAGCTTCAGGGAACGGCTATTGCTTTTGTCTGCCTGTGATCCCAGCCACTGATCATTTTGTCCCGTAGCATGAGGATCGCTGAGCTTGTAACCCTTATCCTGGCTAATACGGCTGTGGATGTTGTTTCACCATGCAAACATCCAATCCCTTTCTAAAACCTCCTAAGCTATTTGACTCGCTATCCTGTTCTTGTGAATAAGTTAAAGCCTTCCCTGCTGTAACGGGAAACCAACTATTGTGTTCTGGGCTATTGGCCGTGTGCGTGCTGGAAACCAGAGGCTGCTTGTTTGTCAAATACCAGTACAGGCTAAAAGCAGTCTGTTGGCTCAGCAAAGATCTGGGAACAGGCGCCTTTGTGCAGAGGCGGAACTGAGTTCCCCACGGGTGTGTACACTCCTCAGATGGTTAAATCAGGGTCCTGGCTCAGTGTGTGTGCCCTGTAGTCCTTCAAGCGCTTGCAGTCTGAGCAGAGCATGTGCTACGCTAGCACGGTTGTCTTTGTGCAGTCTTGGGGTGCAGAGCACCAAGACCTGTTTTTGTTTTGTGCCCCTTCCAGGATTTCAGCTATTCCATTGAGGCTAGTACCAATTCCTCTAACTACTCTTTGGCTTAAATGCCTCTTCTACCTGCTCCAACCATTTGGATAAAAGTGAAAAGCACACAAGTTGTGATTATCCTCCCCTCAAAAGTCATTTTTCCCTGCTGCAGCTGGCTTTAGTTGTCACTGCCCCTACCGCTATCGCAGCTGCTCCTCCCTCTCCTGCCCCCAGCTATTAATTCTGTCAGGTTTCTTTTCCAAGCTGTTTGCAGTTCTGAGAGTATCAGTATGTCTTCTTCCCTGCACCATGGTTCCCTTACACACCTTCTGATGGTTGCCATTTTCCAAGATGTTCAGAGCAATCTAGCTCATTGGTTACAGCAAACCTATTCTCCCAAAGCAGTTCTATGGAAATAAGCAACTGCCTCTGTAGACTGGGAAGCCCATGTCAGACCTGTTATCAGCCATTTTAAATTCTGTATTTCTTTAAAAGCAGGCCATGACATGCAGATTTTTTGTACCTGGAACTTTATCACTTCAACCAGAATTTATCACTTGCCCTCAGTCAGGCCGCCCAAATTATCACACTAGGAATGCAGAAGGTTTGTACATACTTTTTTTCTTTCCTGGAAATTTGGAAGATTACAAAAGTTTTTCAGTGAAGGTAGAGGGAAATGAAGTATGGAATTATTTTTTGTCTCAGAACTATTATCTCCAGTGAGCTGATTTTAGAACACCCCTTGTTCCTAATCATTTAGCAGGATCAGCCAGGCAGGGCTTGCTGTAGAGGTACGAATGTCCCCATCCCTTCCCCCATCCCCAAAAATGGCTGAGCATACTCACTTTCTTGGCACTCCCGATGCCCTCGCACTGACGGCTGGATATATCGGTCTGGATTCTGAGAGTTAAGCTGCCATTTCTAGTTGTTCTGAGTCACTGGGCAGGTGGAGAGAGGGAGGGACAGGCTTTTTCCCCTTTGCCTTGTTTGCTCAGACAGCTCTGGGGAGCATGCCAAATGCTGCTGGTGCTCAGATCAGTTCAGTGCCACTGCCTTTCTGGTACTTTCAGAGCATGGACAGAACACTGCCCTGAAGCTGCTAATTCAGACAAAGGTAATGGACACTTTTTTGTAGCCCAGAAAAATACAACTTTGCTTGCTTGGTAATGATATCTATGCACCAATAGATGATACCTACGCAGGGCCTTTAGAAAAGTGCAATATTTTTCACCTAAATAGATTTTAAAGTACTTGTCCAGGAGAAGGAGATTGCCTTGCAGTACTGGAGACCAGAACACGTGTTAAAAGGGCAAGCTTCCCCACAGGGGGGAATGAGACAAGGCACATCCTGCTGCTGCGTGCAGGCCAAGCTTTGGAAGGGCTTCATCAGTCTATGGAGTCCTGTGCAGCCAGATTCAGGGGCTCCCTGGCCGCCAGCTGCAAAGTACTTGCGTGATAACAGCAGGGGAGGATGGGAGAGACAGGGACAGCTTTGTCAGCGTGGCAGCTGAACCCCCACGATGCCCTCCTCAAATCCTTATACACGGAGCTAAATGTGTCTTCCTGCCGTTACTTTTCTAGGTAGTGGTTTTTGGGGTTTTTTTATTAAAATGTTGTGTAACAAGTAAAAAAAAATCATTTCAAATATTTACATTGAAATAGAGAACATGGGACCTCTTGCCTATTAAGAAATTGGCCTCTGTTGCCAGTACTAACAAGGCATTGCTGTGCACTGAAATGTAGGTGTTCCCTGTTACACACCCCTTCAGACCAACTGCCAGCCACAGCTACAGCTGAGCTCAGCAAATAGCTCTGTAACATACCTCCAGTCCCTTGAACCACCTAGACCTTGTCTTGACAAAGCCCTTGAGCCCCAAGCATTACTTTTCTTTAAAGAAAGACAAAACAAAAAGAAAAGGCCTTTGAAGGCCTGGAATCTGCCTGTGAGCTTTTCCCGTGGGAACTGCACGGACAAAATCATGCTTCTGAAACCTTATCTGCACAGGAGCTGTTATTTTCTCATTACAGACATCAGCTGGAGATGTTTGCCTCTTTCAATAGCAGGAAAGAATTTTTTATTTCCTTGGGGTTGTCACGTGAATTGAATGTACAGAGGATTCAGGGTATGGCGATATTAATTATGCGCAATTATAACCTGACTCCCCTTCCTTGGCATTAAATAACCCAACCAAACGAGCTCTGTCCCAGTGGCTTGGCAATTGCTCCCCTCCCCATGCACACGTGACACGGTAGCTTTGCTTTGACGTAATAGCCAAATGGCTGAGAATGCAGGAGCAGATACTGTGACAGAATTCCTCTGCCTGCATGTGTACAAGGGCGACGCCATAATTAAAGGAGCACGGTCAAGGCACAGGTATTTTAAAGTGCCCTAATATGCGACACCCTCTTAGTAACACCTTATTAAAACAATAATAGAATTTTAGAAATGTAATTGCCTTTTTTTTCTTAATGATGCTAAAAATAGCTCTGTAGTTTTAATTTCCTGATCTCTGGCTGACAGCATGGTTTTGTTTCCAACAAAGCAAGGGAATAGTTGGGGGAAAAAAAAAAGTGTTCATTTGTAACTAAATTCCTTTTAAAATAGGAGTGACAAAAATAAGGCTGCTCATAATAGCTCTCATAAATCTTCCCCTTCTCTTTCCGCTTCCCCTGCAGAAAAAACACAACTTCAAAAGTTGGGTTTTTTTCTTTAATCAGCGGGAAAACGAGAAAAGCTGGCTGCTGTGGCTGGGAATGAACATTAATAGATTTCTTAACACATGGTGTTGGCTGGCCTCAAAAGAAATGTTCTTCCGTGGCTAAGGCAGTACCTGAGCTAAAGTGTTCCTGAATGAGGGAGGAAACCCAGAAGGAGGCCCAGGACTGTTGTGGAAATGGGGCAAGAGATGAACTTTGTATCTTTGCACTTGGGAGGTGGTTGCCAGGCCATCTACCCCTGCTGCAACAGGGATTGTGGTAATGCTTGTGTCACCCTCTTCTTGTGTCAGCACTGAGGAAGATGTAGGACATATGGCTGGGAGAGCCTGGAAACACTATTCTTGGTGTCCCTTCCACTAGTTTGGACTGTTACTTGGGTCAAAAGCTGCTTTATGTGTCAACAGCAAGCAGCCTTTGTAAGTGGCGTGTGTGCAAGGTGGTGTGACCTTGGACTGTAAAGTACACGGCCTGGGGATGCCTGTCGGCATTTTCTTCATTTTCCTGGAACTAGTAATGGGTCTGCTTTGAAATAAAGGGTGCGGATCTGTGTGTGTGCTGGGTGAGAGTGCCTTCAGCTTGCCAGTGGGCGGTGCAGCTCAGCCTTTGGCGGTGGAGGTGCCGCCATCGGCCCATGGCCCCAGGGATAGCCGTCACCATGGTTGTCCTTCCCCAGGGCAGCCTGTAACCCCGAACCCTGCCCGAACCCGCGAATGCCCCGCGGTGCGGGGNCGGGGCGGGGCGGGGCGGGGCGGGAGCACCCGGGACAGAGCAGGCCGCGGCCGCTCCGGTGACTACATCTCCCGGCAGCCCCTACGCCGCGCCCGGCACCTCCCGCCGCGCACACCCCCTTCGACTCACTGGCTGAGGCAACGCTCCAATCCGAAGGCGCCGCCGGGCCCTGCCAGCCAATGGGAAGGCTGTTGCTAACACGCCGCAGTTATTTTTAGCACGGCCGGCGCTCGCGCACCTTGCGGATCTTTCGTCTCCGCCGCGGCGGGGCCGGCCCTGCTCTGTTGGAGGCGGAGGGACACAGGCGTGCTGCGATCAAATAGTCCGTGGGGCGGAGAGCGCGTGCCGAGGGCGGGGTCTCTGTCCCCGTCTCGGGGTCGCGAAGGTGGCCGTGCCGCTCCTGCCCTCCCCGCGGTGACACCAACGCGCCCGGTTTGGCCTTGCCCCGTTGTTCCCCGTGGAGATGCGCTCGCAGCCCCCCGGGCTCCCCGCCCTCATCGGGGACCCGGGGTCCCGAGGTGTTTGCAACGACGGAGGGAGCCGGGATTTCTCGTGGGCACGTCGCCCCGAGCTTTTCCGCTCTAGCGGGGCGGGGGGCTCCACCACGGGGGTTTTCCCAGACGGGACTGGGGCGTGCAGGGAATTGTCCCTTCGGGAGTTCCGAGGCCGGCCTTGTCACCGACCTGGGGCTTGACAGTAGCCGTGGTGCGCGGGGGCGGGGACCACGCCGGCCGGTCCCGTCCCTCCCCGCTCCATTCGTTTCCCCCCCACCTCAGGCTACGCCGCTTGGGGAAATCCTCAGGTCAATCCCCGCTAAGGCCGCGGCCCCCTCCTTCTTTCCCTTGCGCTCGGATGCGGGGGGCAGCAGAGGGAGCTCCGCCGCCCCGGCCCCCCCTCGTCCATCCCGGGGCTTTGCGGACGGCGACGGGAGGGGGAAGTAGTCCCGGCCCGCCCCCCGCGGCCGCATCACGCGGGGCGGGAGCGGATCCGTGCGCCGAGAGGTTGCTAAGGGTGAAAGTTTGCCGTGAGTTGGCTCACTTGGGGCCAGGGCGCGGGCGGCTCTGGGGACACGGCAGCGGCATCCACACGACAGCACCGGGCCCGCCCCGCGCCGCCGGGGACAAGGGAGGGAGGGGACGGACGAGACGGGGCAGAGCAGATACGAGACCCGCCGGCAGCGCCCACGGCCCCCGCGACAGCTGCCAGCAGCCGCCGGCCCTGGAGCCGAGGACGAAGTAAGTGGGGCCGGGGGTGCTTCTGTCCCCCACACCCCTTCTCGGGCCGGGGCCCCCCTAGCGCGCGTCCTCCCTGTGGGCTCGGCCTGAGGGGGCTCATCGTCCCCTCCCCACCAGGGGCAGCGATTTGCCCGTCCGTGGAGTCACTGTGCGGCTGTGGCCCCCGGGGGGATTAATGGGGCTTCAAGGGAGAAGAATGGGGGTGAAAGTCATTGCGTCGGGGACGCTTTGCAGAGCCTCAGTTCACCATTTCGTTCCCTTCAGCCTAGTTTGAGGGGTCGGGGGGGACGGGAGCGGGATGCGGCTCAGCCCCAGCCCTAGCAGCCGCAAAAAAGGCAGGCTGGGCCCGACGGCGGCGGTGGACACCCTGGGCTCCCGNCGGCGTGGGACCCCCTGGGCTCCCGGGTGAGGGGGATGTCGCCAGGGTGTTTCCCTTCGTGTACGACGAGCTCCGAGGGGGAGAAGCCCGGCGACAACAAAGGCGCTGTCGGGGCTGGGCTGGGCTGCCCCCCCCACCCCCCATCTCTCCCGGACACCCCGATCTGCGATGCCCCGCCGGGCGTGCGGGGCTAGGAGCTCGCCCTTGTTGACATGTCCCCATCCATCCGACCGCTCTCTTGGAAACCTTGTTTGCGACCTGGCGTGCCCCACTGGGGCGAAGGGCACAAGCAGCGAGGGGCGGGGGAGAGGGACAGAAGGATACTGGGCTTGTGGCCTCCCCGGCTCT
>VZRQ01004164.1:1533461-1552493 GCA_013397975.1 Machaerirhynchus nigripectus | reverse complement strand
AGTCACGAGGCTGTTCAGGTGCTGTGCTTGTGCTCTGGAGAGGCTGGTGCAGGTGAGCTGTGCTGGAAGCAGCTGAGTGCCAGGGCAGGAGAGGTGTGTTAGATGTGCTGACAGAGCTCTGCCAGAGCAGACAGTGGCCTGCCGGGTTACAGCAGCAGTGCTTGGCAGCGAGGTGAGTGAGACGTACGTACTTGTGTGCAGGTAGTGGCTGCACCCTTATTTCTTCTGAAAGAGGAGCGGGGAGACTCCTCCCTACCGGCATCCCTCTGTTTTGAGGACCAGTAGATTTGTGGTGGCTCTGCTAGAGAGCATTACTTGCTGTTAGTATTTGTGCAAACTGCTCATTCTGCTTTGTTCGTGAAAAAACACAGTTGTTTATCTCAACAGGTGGAGAGTTATTGTCTTCTCTAGTCTTCATCCATCCTTTTCTCTCTTTCCCTAGGTCTCTTTGGAGTCAAAACTTGTCTATGTTTCTGTCATTTTGTCACTTTTAATACACTGCCCTGACTTGCCTGCTGTGAAGAGAGTATGCATCTGGAGATCAAAGTTGCTCTTAACTTCATCATCTCATACCTGTACAACAAGCTTCCTCGGAGGCGGGCAGACCTGTTTGGTGAGGAGCTAGAGCGCCTGCTGAAGAAGAAATATGAGGGTCACTGGTACCCAGAGAAACCTCTGAAGGGATCTGGCTATCGCTGTGTTCATATAGGGGAGACGGTGGATCCTGTGGTGGAGCTGGCAGCCAAGCGGAGCGGGCTGGCTGTGGAGGATGTACGTGCCAATGTGCCGGAAGAGCTGAGTGTCTGGATTGATCCTTTTGAGGTTTCCTACCAGATCGGTGAGAAGGGCTCTGTTAAGGTTCTCTACCTAGATGACAGTGAGGGCTGCAGTGCCACAGAGCTGGACAAAGAAATCAAGAGCAGCTTCAACCCCGACGCCCAGGTATTTGTTCCTATCGGCAGCCACGACAACTCGCTGTCCAACTCTCCGTCCCCCTCCTTCGGCCAGTCACCCAGCCCCACCTTCATCCCTCGCTCTGCGCAGCCCATCACTTTCACCACTGCCACCTTTGCTGCCACCAAGTTCGGCTCGACCAAGATGAAGAAAGGTGGAGGAGCTGGAGGTGGGGGCAGTGGAGCAGGGGCTGTGCAGCAGCCGAGAATGGTCAGGTCTCCCACCACCAACCTGCTGAAGCACAAGGGCCTCTCCCTGTCTATGCACTCTCTGAACTTCGTCGGGAGTGCTGGGAGCCAAGCCCCACAGTCACAGCTCTCCCCCAATGCCAAGGAGTTCGTTTACAGTGGCGGCTCGCCGGGAGCCAGCAGTCTGTTCTTCGATGGTGTTGCCAGTGAGAGCCAGGCCAGCAGCATCCCACCAGCATCACAGTTCAACGCCAGCACAGGTGGTACCTTTGATATGGCTCAGGTCTTCAGTGGCAGCACCAATAGCCTCTTTTTGGAGAAGTCTCCCTTCGTGGAAGGACTCAGCTACAACCTGAACGCCATGCAGTATCCTAGCCAGTCGTTCCAGCCTGTCGTCCTGGCCAACTGAACACAAAGGAAGGAGAGTATTTTGGGGCAGGGAGGGAGGGGGGTAAACAAGAACAAAACAAACAAACAAGAGGGAGAGAAAAGAAAAATAGAACTATACAGAAAATATTAAAACCTTACAAATATAGGTTCTTGGGGAAAGAGAGAGCTCAGTGTTGTTGCGCTGTGCTGGTAACGCTCCTGAAGCACTGAATTGTTTTTTAACTCAGTCCCTGTGCTTTTTTCCTATTCACTTTTTTACTCCTTAAAATGAGTCATGGGCTTCTTTCTGATTTGTGTTCCCATTTCCCCCACCCCAGCCCAGGACTGGTGCAACAGTAGGTCACAATGCTCCTGATTCCCTGGACCACACCCTGCCCCACACTGGACACAGGGTCCTTCCACCTGGGTGTAGGGATGTCATCTTCATACCACCGTGCTGGAGGAGGGACGAGAAGAGGATGAGTCAGTGTTGGTGGAGACACACATACTCGTGTTGCGTGCTAGCCAGAATGGGTGGGTGAGCTTGCTTTTTGTGTTACAGCTCTGCATGTAGACAGAAAGCATCTCCTGTGCCCACAGGCGCAGACCGTTGTGCTGTTGTGGCTCCAGTCCAAGCTGGCATCAGCTGTTCTGTCTGTGTGCTGAAAAGCACTAACTCTTCTCCTTGACCATCTCCCGGCACGTCACAGGGCAGAGCATTACTGTGAAATGGCTTCTTCCTGCTCCCTTCCTCATCTTGCACTTCCAGTTGTGACTACAGGGGGACACTGCTTTGAACTTAGTGGCTCTGGTTATTGGACCTTTCTGTACCTGAGCAAGAGGGCCTTTTTGTGCTCTCTCAGTGCTGCCCAGTCAGTCTGGGTGGTAGCCCCTGTGGTGTAGAAACACCACCTGCCTGTACCTGTGGCTTGGGGGAGGTGGCACTGAACCAGCTGGACCCCACTTGGATTCTGTCCCCACTTCCAGAAGTTCTCCCCAGCAGCAGGGGCCAGCATCCACTTGGGGTGGCCTCTGAGGTCAAAGTTCTCATTATCTGCTGTGAATTCATCTTCTTGTCTCACAGAGGAAATTCCTTCCTTTTTAGTTAGTGAGGCAGCACAACTTGTCAGGAAGATAGGGTGATGTTGTTGAAGCTGCGGTCTTGAGTGGTAGCATAAGGGTTTGTGCTTTCAGCCGGGTATGCACCTGACAAAATCCCTTCCCTTGCCTTTCTGGAGAAGCTTGAGGAGGTGGCTGATCCAGTGCAAAAAGGAAGCACCTGTCACAAATTCCTCATTTATCCAGATCACATCAGCATGGACAGCGGCAAGCTTGGAGCAGATCTGGGATGGGTGCTCCAAAGGCAAGTGGTCATCTCAGCCTGTGAATGTATGGTGCCACTTCACAGCAGGGCTGGGATCTGGGACTCTGCAGCTTTCCTCAGGATGATGTGCTGCAGTCAGGCAGTAGTGGCTTTTCAGCTTGATTGCTTCTGTATTGAGGACTCCAAAACCTACCTTCACAGAAGGCCAAAGGAGGGCTGCTTCATCCCCAGGAAGGGTGGAGGCTTTTTAGGTGGGAAGGGAGGTCCCTTGGAGGCTGCTGTGTGAGCATGGAAGTGTGCAAAGAGGAGAGAGATGGAGATGATGAAACTCCAGTCTTTGAAGTTCTCAGTTTAAATGAAAAATAAGCTTTTTGCTGCTTCCTGAACTTGAAGTTTGGTTTTCTTTCAATGATGCTTCTTGGAGCACAGTCCGAAATCTGCTCCTCCTGTGCTTGTGGAACCATTGTGCTCTTTCAAGAAATCTGTTTCAGGTGAGATGAGCTTGACCATGTGCTTTTCCTGCTCCCTTCCCTGAGACGGAGGTGCTCTAGCTCTCTGTAGTTGTGTTGCCAATGAGTATTTGCAGAAGGTAACGGGCTGTCCCAGGGAGACTGCCTTTGCACAGGAGCTCTCCAAGGAGAGTTTCCAGCGCACCCTTCCCCTCGATGGGTGATGGGGCACACGGTCCTGACCTTGTGCCCAGCATGGGTTCCCAAGCAGGCTGCTTGCTACTCAGCTATGACTAGTGCAGCAGGTGGGTGAGGAGAGCAGAGCCCAGCCAGTTTCCCCAAAGGTGGTGCCCACAGCCTCAACCCTGCAGGTTTCCAGACTAGGACAAGTTGATGAGGAATGGCCCAGCTGTTGTGTTTCCCTTTTTTCTTTCCTTTGAACCTGCCGCTTAATGGATGCTACCACTGCCATGGAGTCCTTCTCCCTAGCAGGGTGCTGTTGGGTGCTACCCCTCATGCTGCACTGGACTCTGAGGGGTGCTCAGCCCCTGATGGCAGGACCTGGTCCAGTTGCCCCCCACTGTCCCCACATCTGGCAAAGCCACCTGTGAGCCGCTGCCATGAGACAGCGTGCTCTCCTCCAGCACAGGGAGGGAGGGAAGAAGTGGGGATGTCCCTTGTCCACCTGCTTATGTGTGTGAAGCTTTGATGCTGCTTTGCCCTGCCACACGTATTATACCTGCTTTAAAAATAGTGGTGTGAATGGAAGGAGGAAAAGAAGAGGGACCAACCTCTTTGCATCTTAAAAGGAAAAAAGTGTGCTTCAGAAATGTTCCTCCAGTATCAGGCAGCAATGGAAACTAATGGCCTTTTCAGGTCTTTTCTAGTCTTGGATGTAGGCGTTCAGCTTCAATTTTATTTTTTAAAAACCTGCACTAATTTACCTGGTTTCTTAGGAAGAGAAGAGAGAAGATTTTTTTTTTTTAACTTTTATTTTTTATGGGTTTATGTTCTTTTTGTTGATGTCCGTTTGTATTGAATAATTTGCTACATTTGTAAAATGTAAGAGGTATATATAATATATGTATATTTCTAACGTAAAAAATGTAATTTTTTTCTTTTCAAGATTTTTTCTTAAAAAGAGGAGAGAAAAAAATATTTTTTCAGGAAAAAACTTTAAAAAAAAAAAGAAGTGGTGAAGATTCCTTTCTCCCCACTCAGCCTCCCTTTCCTCCTGCTCCTCTCCAAGGAGTGAATCGACAGTTGCCTTGTGGGAGAGGAGCGAAAGAGGACAGAAGTCTGTATGTCTCCGAGTGGAGGGTTTCTGTGTGTGCTCTGCTTGGGGTTTTTTTTGGAGAAGGGGACTACTGAGAGGGGGGAACCAGGGGGTTGCTGTCTTTTTCTTTTTTTTCCTTCTTTTTTTTTTTCTTTAGCAAAGGAGGAATACAATCAGAGTTTTGTATTCAGAATGTTGTGCAATATTTTGGAACGGGATATTGGTGTGTCTAGAGATTTAGTTAAAAACAAACAAAAAAACCCACAAAAAGGTTGATCAAATCTGTACAGTTTCTATTGTTCCAGATTTTTTTAAGTTTGTATTAAAAGCATGATATAATAACCGTTTGTTGTGTGGTGTGTGCTCAGTGCAGCGAGAACGCCTCCAAACCCTGGTTTTGGGTAAGGAGGGATGCAGCTGCCTTTGGATGAACTGGTGCTCGGTGTCAGCCTTGCCAGCAGGGTCCTGGTTTAAGAGTGTTAGGAATAGCTCAGTGATGCCCAGCACTGTGCAACAGGGCCAGGACAGCTGTCTCAGTGACCTCTCCTGCTGCCAAGAATAGCAGTACATAGGAAAAAGTGGTGGTGTGCCTGGCCATCGCTGGTCCTGCCATGATTCAGCTCCTTGGAGAGGGGGGAGAAGCTGGCTCTCCTCCCTGGGGGAGAGGAGGGAGCGGGGTGCCTTTGGTGTGTAGTGCTTCGGGAGCCTTCAGACAAGCAGCAGAGTTCCTAAAATACCCAAATTCTGTGGCAGCTCGCTAGGACCATCACCGATGAGGCCGGGTTAGGAGCCCTCCGGTGTCACGACATGGGGTAGATGAAGCTCCCCTAGGCAGTGCTTCCTGCAGAGAGGTGCTGGTTTTGGATTGATTTCTTTCACCTCTGCACAAACCAGTTTGTGTTTATCCTGGGGTGGCTGGGGTACTTGCTAAGCTAAAGGAGCATCAAGGCACAGGTGCAGGCTCTGTCCCCCCTGCTGTGAATGTTCAGCCAGGGTGATTTCGCATAGTGGGGTGGGCTTGAGCCTGGATATGGGAACATGCAGCAATGATAGTGGTTTGATTTTGTTTTTCTTTCTAACCTCTCACCGCTCAATTGCAATCAGAATTTCTGTTCAAGAGAGCAGCTTCTTTTTAGCAAAAGGAGATGAAATGGCTGAGGAAGGTGCTGAAGTGCCCGTCATGCCCCACATGTGCCGATGGCTGTGTGACCCAGCTTCCCCAGCCCCACCACACTCCTCCTGCTCAGTGGGTGCCTCACAGTTCCCCATGCTGCCTCCTTAAAAAGCTGTTGAAGGGAGCTGCTCTGAATGTCCTTGAGGAAACCAAAAAGGAACTGGAGCTGACTTCCACTAGCATCCTTACCCATGCCCTTTTAGTCCCTCTAGCCTAAATTTCTTCCTGGAAGAGCTCACTGTGCCCTTGGTTGTGTGAGCCCCAGGAGCTGGGCTGCTGCTCATGCCTGCTGTACGCCGCGTGACTGTCACACTCCAGCAGGCAACAAAACTATTTTTTCCCCTTTGTGTCTCAAACCCCTTGTAATCATTTATCTAAAGCACGCACAAACGCTTGCCCTTAGACATGTTTTTAACCCTGGAAAATCGAGGGCGACTATGTGCCTTCCTGATCCTTGCCCTGCATTTGCTCAGCTGTGATGCAGGGAGGCATGGAACCTTTCCCTTTTTGGGCACAGGTAGGGCCTGGAGTTGGTTTACAGCTGATAGCTGCACAGGGTAGGGATTAAGGAAGAGGTTTAGTATAGCCTGGTTCTTCTCGGGTTGTCACTCTGCTGCCTCAGGGAGCAGGAAGAGTGTAGGGAGCTGAACCCCACATAGTGCAGTGTGCAGGGAGAGGCTCTGCCTTCCGTCAGCCCTCAGAGGGGAGCTGCTGGAGCCCTGTGTTGGTCCAGTGTGGGCTAGTGCCTGGGTGTGGGAGTGTTTGCCAGATGTTTGGACAGTGACCGAGTCCGTCCTGGAGTAGCGTGCTCCAGCAAGGCATGGCAACAAGATGGGACTTGCCTCCTGAAACCTCCAAAGCCAGGGGGGTGGGGGTGTTGTTTAGACACTCGTCATAGGGGACTCCGTTATTAAGATGGAAACTTGCAACTTGAGTCACTGAGAAGGCGGGCTCCTGCCTGAAAGAAGGAGACAGCTTGGGTAGAAAATGCCACACTTCAGCCTTGGGCTTTTCAGTCTGTGACAGCAGCAGCAGCAGTTTCTGACTCGAATTGGGCTGTTTGGGGAGTAGGAAGGGGCTGGTGCCTGAAGGAAAGCCTTATGCAAACATGAAAATCCATTCTCTGGACCATGTTTAAAGTACAGGCCCAGCAAAATAGCCTGAGATTAGTTCAACAGGAGAGGATCTCCTGCTCCCTCAGAGCCTCCTGGAGATTTGGGATTACTGGGATTGAATACCACATGGCATGGGCGCTGCCAACAGCGGGTGCCTCCCCGTGTCCCAGCACTTGCCGACATGTCAGGACCGAGAGGTGGAAAAACACCACTAGTGGGGGGGCCAGGACAGGCTGAGTCCTTGGCATCCCTGAGTAGTTTTCCTGCCAATGCCACCTGCTCCATGCTCACATGGCTGCAGCCGCAGCACTGCCCATGGCTCCAGCGGGTGTGAGGGGCAAGGTTGATGCCCCGGTTGCAAAGGGATAGACAGCTCTTTCTACCCCACATGTGTCCTCCACCGGAGTACAGGCACCAGCCCAGCAGCAGGCTGTGGCCAAGGTTAGCCACCTCCAAAACCTTGCCCTTTTTCCTTTGGTTTCTGTGGCGGGGCTCCAATTCAAACACAGCCAGGAACATGTTTGCCCTGGCCTTGCAGAGCTGTTCTTGCAGTGTTCCCTCACTGGCTGCCTGTGTTGTCACCTCCAGAAACTTGATCTTTTTATAAAGCTGCTGAAGACTGAACCTTTCACCCTCCATCCCTAAGACGCTCCAGTGAAGGGTAAACCCCGTCTGGCATACATGGTGCTTTTGAGTTGTACTGGTCAGTAAGGGGCACATTTTGTGTGTGGCCATTGCCAGTGGTGAAAATTACTCCAGCATGGTACATCTGTGTGTCAGGAAGGAATGTGTTCTTTTTTCTTCCCTAAGAAACCCTCAAAGGCACAGGAACAAGGTAGGAAAAGAGGGTCAGGGTTAAATTTTGCCTCTTTGCCTTGAAGAGGGGCAGGGAATGGTACAGGTGAAAGTGTGGGGACAACTTGCTCCCTCTTCACTGAATGCTTAGGAGACAAGAGTAGTCCCCATGTTATTCTGCAGTTGCTGAGACCTAGCTGGGGGGGGGGCATTTGTGCTTATTTCTGTTGGCCTCACACTGCTGGCACAGTTTGACTGCTGAAGGAAGCAGATCCTCAGGAGGGAGTGTGTCCCTCCCACTTGGCAGGGTGTTTCCACCAAGGACAAAGTTTTCCTTCAAGTGAATCAGCCAGAAACTGCTTGCAGAAGGTGCAGCTGGGGCTTTCATCAGAAAAAAATGAACCTGAAATGACCCACACAAGGTGATGCATAGGGAGGGCAATGGGCGATGTTGCCGCAGCAGGAAATGCTTCTTTCATGGGCCTCGGTTGCAGAGCTCAGCGAATTCACGCAAGGGCCAAGTCCAGCTTCCCTCAGCAACAGGCGTTCTTGCATTTCCTGATCTTCCTGCGGTCGGGTTCATTGTCAACACGTGCTGCTGCGGGCTCCCTCAGAGGCATGAGCGGCGTCACAGCAGGCCTCGGGTGCCTTTCCAAAATCTACCGAGGTCATCCTCTGTCCCTTCCTGTGCCCAGCATTGCTGTGCGGTGCCGAGCTGCAGCCGGGAGGATGCTCCGGACACCCCCCAAACATCCAAAGTGGCAGCACTCGCACAATGCGCTGGGCAAGTGAGGAGCACACAGAAAAACCGGGGTGAAACAAAGAGACCTAATCTGCCGGGGAGCACTGGGGTTGGCATACTTCTGGGGACAGACTGGAAGCACAGTGGAGAACATGGGGAAAAGAGCAGCAGTGGTCTGGAAGACCACAAACATGAGCCAAGGAAGGACTGAGGAGCAGAGGTATGGAGGACAGCACCCCAGCGATATCTGAGGTGTTTACACACAGGTGCTGACATCATGGGAATGCAAGGGAGGCAGGAACTCTCCTCTTCCCATCCCTACCTGGTGAGATGCTGCATGTTCCCAGTGACCCAACATGGGTGGCAGCTGTGTAGGCCTCCCCCCTTGCGAGCACAGCCCAGCAGAGCCTCCCCATCCCCACCTGGCTCCCTGCTTGTCGAACTCTCATACATGATCCTCCTCCAACTCTCTCTGGGCTGGTCCTGGCATGGTGTTTCCCCTCTGGGGACACGGCCAGATCTCACAGGGGGCTCTGAGTCACCGTCACCGTGCTGTTACTGTCTCCAGCACAGACGTGGAAACACCAAGGTCTGGAGAGGGGCCATGGCTTCATCGCACTCACAGGGAGTATGAGCACCGGGCCTGCAACCATCGGTCTCTTCTGCTGCCTCACGCTGATCCTGCCAGTGCCAGGAGCTGCTCTGAATGGGAAAGGGATGGGACGGAGACATGCTGGGGAAGGGCAGCTTATCCCTCACAGCCACACCACTGCCAGCCACCACTGAGGAAGGGAAAGGGCTTGACAAACCCAGACAAAATAGGATCTAACAAAACGAGACCAGAAGGAGCACAGGTGGGCTGTGAAGCTCCAAGGCAGAGCCGAAGGTGATCTGCACTGCTGAGGAGAGCAGTGTAAGCTGTCACTGTTGGACAAGGCATTGGATGCTATAACCCACAGCCTCAGTGCTAACACATCAGCACAGGGAACCACAAATTGCTGATCTTTAGAAACATAAACAATGAAAATTTCTTAGTTCTGGATTGTAAATCACACCACAGATCAAGTGTATAAAACCATGCAAGAGAGACATCACTTGGTTCTTCAAATGAGAGACTTGACCATTGAGAATAAGCAGTCAAAGCCAACTAAGAAAGATTATTTTATTTTGATAAGGTTTTATTTTTAATCTTGGAATTACTGTCTTCTCTAAAGGTACAGTGCTCTTTGAAAAATCCTATTTTCCTTCACAGAGATACTTGTTATGGAAATTTTTTGACCAGTCTCTGAACTTAAGTAAAAATCTTCCCACAAAGTCAATGGTTACAGAGGTGAGAGTGGGGGCTACAAGAGCTCCATTGCCAGCAGAGAATAGTACAGCCTGTAACCAGCAGGTACCACATCAGTCATACAAGGCAGTATTTATTGCACGAGAAAGCCACTGACCACATCTTTTTGTGAACACACAGACAACATCCCAGCTGAAAAGATTTTGCTACTTTATATTTTTAAAGAAACAACTCCAGGCTTCCCAGTGTGCACCTTAAAACGCTATGAAAGGACCCAAGTCCATCCAAACTTGACTCCAGTGTTTAATACTGTGCGGTGCCTTAGACTGAACTGTTGACTCCTCTTGAGTGCACAGAGTAACTGCTAAGACCTGTGGGTTTTCCAGCAGCACCTGATCGATCTCTACCTGTGATGGAGCTTTCCTGGAAAGTGGAATGAACTGGTTGAATGAGGTCATCTGAGGGCCACAATAGCAATCTTCAAAGCATAACTGGGAAGTGGAGGTCTGTGTTAGTAACTGCGTGCTGACCCTTGCCTTGCCTGGCCAGTAGAGCTTCATAGTTCAGAACCGGATGGACTCGGATATCTTCCTTTAACATACCTCGAGTGTGCTACAAAGTTGCACAAGTATCTTCTCCAGAGCTGCTCTGCCCTCATAGGGCTGCAAGAGCTGGTGGGGGTGGCCCCACGAGGAAGCCACAAAAGCCACACCTCAGCACTGCACCGGAGAAGACCGTGTCGCCTCAGTGGTATGACAAAGCTTCCCACAAATGGCTGGAGGTGCCTTTTGGCTTCCACAGCCTGGGAGGTAAAAGGGCAAAGGGAAGGGGTGTCACTGTGTTTGCCTGGTTGGCAAAAACCCAATTATTTTATCCAGTGACGCTTGCTAACCTTGACAGAATTGGGTACAGGGAGCTGGCTCTGACCTCACAAAAACTCCCAACAAACCCTTCCCAAGTATTATTTATATATTTATATTATTCTCTCTCTCTGCAAGGTCTGCAGACAGAAGGGGGTCTCCACTGAAGGCTGTGCTTCTCCCCTGCCAGCCAAATGCACAGAGACCTTTTCCTCTGCTCTCGTGCCTGGTGAAGGCCACTCTCTTCACCTTGACATACTGGCAGGGGAAGTGGTAATTGTTGCTCCTGGAGGGAGCCACATTTCCTCCTAGAGGTAATTGTCACTTTGCAGGATCTTACTCATCTTGGTGGTGACAGGGGCTGGCTTTCTAGGCTCTTCCACAAGCAGAGCAGGCAGCAGGGCCACAGCTCTCCAGCTCTCAAACACTTAAAAGCCTTTTTACCCAGGGGTGTAGCTGTCTTCACTCCTGCCTGGAGCCTGCCCTGCCAAAGTGTTCACTCGTGCTGGGTGAATGTTGGCCTCTTCACACCTTGCCAAGCAAAAGCAGGTCTGACCTCGGGGACTTGAACACTCAAACTGGCCCACAGATGAGTTTGTCTGCTCTGCTTTGTGGATCTGTTCACCAGGCGGAGTGGAAAGGAAGGTGAACAGATGCAACTGCATCCCTGTAATGTTTGCTGTTACACGCACATGCTGCCAAAAGCTATAGGAAGGCCCCGAGGGTATGGCAAGGTTTCCTAGACCTCTGGATATGACACCAGCCAATGCCACTATGCGTGCTGCATTCCCCAGGTAGGAGCTAATCCACCTGGGGAACTTGAGAAGCATCCTTCTCCAAAGCCCTCGCCTTCTCCTCTCCCTCACCTCTCTATTTTCCTTGCTCCAAGGGATTATTTTCCCTAAACACTGTGGCCTGATCCTAGGAGCACACAGCAGACAGCAATAGAGTGTAAGGAAGAGTTCTGCCTTCAGTGAGCAGCCCTATCTCTCCCTTTGCCTCCTCCTGTACCTATCCCCCTTGTGCCATTCACCTGTAAGCAGCTGGTTCCCTTTTTTCCCCCTCTACAGCTCTTCTGGTCTTCTCCACTTCCCACACATGCCTTGCCTGTCTGGCAACAGCTGCCCTCCATGCAGCGAAACATCAATTCCAAAAATGTCAGCCCCAGCAGGTAGCTGTGGGAGCTGGTCACTGCGTTGCACAGTGGGAGTGCTGGCTGCACACTGGCCCATCTCAGAGCAGTTGGCTTGGCTGGCAGCAGCATCCCTGCTCTGCTACCGCTGCTGCAATAGCCCAATTAGTAGCTCAGGTGTTGCCACAGTCTTTGGCTGCGGCCCAAGAGCTAATGATGGAGCAGGTGGCAGATGTGAGGATTGCAGAAGAGTGGCTGGAGATGAGGGGAGCACATTTGGAACAGCTTGTTGAGACCAGTCTTTGCTGACCAGCTGGGATGATGGGTTTTGCAAGGTGTGTTCTTGCTTTGCAGACATCTCCAAAACAACCTTCAGCCTCCGAAGGATGCTGCAGCTGCATTTGATTCTGCCACTCCTCCCAGGATGTCCAAAATTATCTTGGGATTACAGCAGTGACCATAGTTGTGGCCACTGGTTTACAGCAGGAAGAAAACTCATTAAACCCCAAAGGTTTTTAATCAGAACCTAAGTGGCAACAGGGCATTTACATGTCACTCATGTTGATGCAGCATTGATGACAGAGGGCAATAAATGTCATTGTCTGATGAAAGCAGCTCTGTCTTACCAAATTCCTGCACTGTGTGTCTGCCACAAATGGCCTGAGGCACTTAGGAATTACTGATCCCAAAGCAAAGCTATAGAAGGAATATGGGAGGGAGGAGACGAGAGGAGAGGCTGAAGACTGGTGGTGGAAACTGTCTAGAAGTGTGCAGGCGGTGCAGTGAAGAACGTGCAACTTGACACGCAGCAAGAGCTTGAGGAACTTTCTCCAAGCAGGTTGAAGAACTGGTTAAAAAGAGGCTTAGAGCTATGACCAAAGAAGCTGTTGATGCAGTTTGACTCCTGCTGTGCTTACAGAAGCAGGAGTTTGTACCTTCTTTGTAGGCAAACAGGATTATGTCAAACTACCTAATGCCATCATTCCGTTTCCTTACTAATGGAAACATTGAGTATGGGCTAATTGCTCGAGCCAAAAAGGAAGACAGGTTTTTATGATCACCATGCTGTGTTACTTTTGAGTACAAACTGCTCCTTTCAGTGCTCTGCATAAAGCAGGAGTATAGATCCAGCTCTGCTTTCTTATGCTCATGGAGGAGTCAGGATACATGGACCCTCTGAATCTTTTCCATCCCAAGCTCCTGTCCTTGCTGTCCTTCCCCTGGGCCTGTTTCCGCTTCTGCCGCACTCAGTATGAAAGCTGACTTCTGTGGGAGCATTATGGCCCTTGGGTGTCAGGCCCTCAGTGGGCTGCAAAGAAAAGGAGTGAAAAAGTCTGCTCTTGGGTCTATATCCATTATATTGATGCTTCTTTCCCCCAGTGGCTCCAAAAACACCTTCAAGACCACCCACTGCTGCTGAAACACAGCCCCATCTTGAAAAGAGCTGTGTGACAGTGGGTGTCAGGGCAGCCATTTTGTACTAATAACAATAATTTTGTACTAATACCATGTCGTGGTAGGGAAGACAGAAATGACTAATTAAAATGTTGCAGAGATAGTCAAGTCATGAGAGCATTACTCAAGTGCAATTTAGCTGGGAAGCTGCAATTCACAGCTCTGCTATTACAAAAATACCACAGGGCTTAATTGGACACATTGTTGTCAAGGTATCGGGTTAGCATCCTGCCTGAAAGCAGCTCCAGGATACCCACCACCCAGCCTGGGCATCAGGTCAGAGCCATTCACTGCTGGCTCCCAAGCGGTTGGTGCCAATTCCAGCAACAATAGCTTTTTCTGGCCTAATACCAGGCAGGCCTAAGGTGTCTCAGCTTGCAAAAAGACTCATAGTTCAGTGTGGCAAGCTTCAGATTAGGGTAACAATATAATCAGTGGGAAGAAGAATCCCAAAGCCCTATTGTTCCTCAGCTAGATACTTCTTAATGACTTACATAATTTTGCTACTGTTGCTCTCTTTCATGAGCCATCTCCACATCCTCTAATGTAGCGGATGATGAAGAAACTACTTCGTAGTGAAGGGAGAAACCTGAGAGAGGAGCTTGGTTCTTGCTACCTGGCAGTCAGAGTGGACTGTACATAGCTCCTAAGTGTGTCCCGTCTCTGCAGTGAAGGTCCCAAGACATGCAGGGGCCTGTGGCAGTTGGACTTCAAGCAGCAGAGAGAAGACAGACAAGAAACATCAGCCTCTATGGGCCTGATGTAGATTAGTGAGAGAGCTGATGCCTGAAGCACGTGTTTGCAGCAGCCACAGTCCCGACCCTCTGTCTAAGTCCTTGCTTTTACAGCTCTAGGAACAAGTAGTGGAGCTCTGGTGTAGTGGAGCTGCATAGGAGGAGAGCTCAGCTGAGAGGTGTGAGATGCAGATGGACTTGGAGCCCACAGTCATGGGTAGAAATGGAGTTTGGGGCTCTAATAGGGTTTGTAGGAGTTGGAGGGCTCTTTTATTGACAGCTCCAGCACCACTTTGGCCAGTGGCCACCACTGACTGGTAAATGAAGGGGGAGAGAGATGAGGCAGAGAAAGACAAGGGAGAGGAGAGAGCAAAAGGAATTTGAAGACTAGAGTCTAGCCAAGCAAAGGAGTTGGAGGGAGGAGAAAGCAAGGGGTAACACAGAGAGATGGAAGAGAGAGCAGCCTTCCAACAAGCCAGAGAAGGGAGGCAGAAAGGAGCTCAGTGTAAAGAGGACAACAGCTCCCATATCTGGCACATTTCTCTCCTGCTGTTGCTCTCTTGGAAAAAATGAGCCTGGCTTTTTCTGAAAATGCTTAGTGAGCATTTACCACAAATACCTTCCCTGATACATTCTGTGACACTGTGAATGTAAACGACATATGTTACAGGAGAGAAAAAGCGATCTTGCATGGGCTCAACAAGGCATCTCACCCCTGTAAAAAGACCCTCCCTGAAAGGCTAATGTGGGTCCAGGCCTGCACAAGGGGCAGCAGAAACAGCCAGGCTTTGGGGAAGGACTGTTTTGGTCCCAAGGGGCCTGGTCCAAAGGAAGAGAAAGATGCAGACACATCGTGGCAGCTCAGTGGCCTGCAACCAGTGAGAACAGCTCTGAGCTTTCACTGCCCCAGACTGGGAGATCAGAGGTGCAGCCTCTGCTCTGGGCCAGAGAAAATCATTTTTGCCAGGAAACACAGGCAAGATCCTCAGCCAAGCTGGCCTGCACATGGTGCCCCTGCAAAACTCTGCTCTGCTCTCTCAGCTCCTCATGCTGACTGCCAATGCAGACATCACGCTCACCAGAGACACCTCCTTTTCCGTACATTAGAAATGCCCTCTAGTCTTGCCTCAGCTTGGCCAACAGTTCCTCAAACCTCTTGCCAAGGCTGTTATTTACCACCTCTCCTCAGAGCGGCACGATGGTGAGGCTCAGCCTAAGCACAGCGTGTGCGCAGGATCTCAGTTGGTGCCAGTGGGATGCAGGGGGAGAACGAGCTTCCCTGTGCCTGGACTCATTCATAGGCCAGCAGCCTTGCAGCGGGTCCAGCTGAATGATGCAGAGCCAGGGAGGACATACAGTGGGACTTACTCACTGCTCTGGGATGTCAGTCCTAATGGAAAATAGCAGCAAGTAGTTAGAATATGCCATAAATATTTACTAGCTAAGGCATCCGTTTCCCCAACAGTTGTTAGAAGTCCTTAGATGCCTGAAATTTCAGAATTGGACTCGGGCTTCTGCTCCAACATCAGGAGAACCCAAGCACCATCTCAGCACCATCCTGGCAAGTCCAGATCATGCCTCCTGTGCAGTGGGTGACTGCATGGCTGCCAAACCAGCCCCAGACCTGCTGAACCCCCGGGCAACAGAGTCACCTCCTGGGAAGTATAGTTGGTTCGTGGATGTGGAAGTAGCCTGGTGTGGTTTGAGACTGGGATGAGCCGCATTTTTCTCCCCACTGGCAGGGGCTGCTGAGAAATGCCAGTGTTTCCCTTTGCTCTGGGAGAAGCTAACCCTTTGCTCTGGGTCTCAGCCTTTCTTTCAGTGGTTGGCCCTCTGCATGCAAACTCTGGGATCCAGCGGCGCATTCCTTCTCAGCCCGAGCAGCACAGGCACGTGGCTGGCGCTTAGGAGACACACTTTAAATAACCGCACCACAGTGACTCATGCGTTACCCAAGGCAGTCTGGCTGCTGGCATATAAAGCATGAAAGCCGGTGATCTTTGGAAGAAGAGAGGATCCTACAGTGAGCAGACATATGGCTCAGTTCCTGGCCAGAAGGTGGGAGGGGTGGAAGCATTTCTAAATGAGATAGGCTGGGAGGCTGAGGCTCACAAGTGCAGAGCAGTGGCCTCCCCACCGCCCAGCTCTGTCCTCCTGACCTGCTGCCACATGCACAGCCCCTTGTCTCTGGAATTTCCCTGGAGTTAGCAGTTTTCCAAGCTGAGGAGGCTTGGGGAGGTAGGGAAAAAGCATGTAGGAGCAGCGCCTGAGCCCAGCGTGGCTGACATGGGGAGATGGGGAACGCTCTTTTGCCCTTTGCAACATTTGTCCTGTAGCATCGAGGTGGCAGAAAAGGGTAGGCAGTTCTGGTGGTTCTGGTGGACCTTCACCTTTCCCTCCAGCAGTTCAATCATCCTCCATTTCCCCAGCCCCCACCAGTCCCAGAACTGCCCTTCCCACCCTGCCTCCCTCTCAAAACTCTCCCCATCCACTCGGCCCCGTTCTCACACTAGCTCCCCTCAGCACTGTCCCTTCCTTCATCGCCTGTCCCTTTCCTCCTCCCCCAGATGCATCCTCCCACACCTCCTGCTCTTCTTTTCCAGCTCCCCTCCCTGGAGGGCCACTCTGCAATCCCTGTTCTCTGCTTCTCTGTGCCATCTCTGCACCCCTTCCTTCTTGTCTGATGCCTGAGGCCACATCTTCCCTTCTAGCAAAGAGTCACCCCTCAGGACCCGCTATGGTGTTTCCCACAGACCTCCCCACAGCCTCCAACCCCTTCCCACAGCTGTTTGCTCCAGAAGCATCACTGTGGCTCAGTAGGCTGGACCAGCTTTCTGCCAGCGGCCCATACTGAGGCCAGCCTTCACCTTCGGGTTGCATCCTGGTCTCCCTCGCCTTCTCTCCAGGCTGTAGCTGTGGCTGGGCTGCCCTTGACAGCCACACGAGCTGCCTTCCCCGACCCACAGGCTGTTTTCAGGGCCTGGACACCCTGGAGCTGCTCATCGGCTTTGGCAGGGTAGCGTAAATGTCACGTCCCTGCCTGTTCCCAGCCTGATGCCTGTTCCCGGCCTGAAGCGATGCCCGCGTGTCTCCCATTATGTAAGGCGTAATGTGTATGGGAGCTGAGAGGCCTCGGGCTGGGTTGTGCGCCGTGAATGACAGCTGCAAAAACGAGAAGGGAACTATTTTTAAAACTTCCCCTGCCCTCCTTTGCCAGCTCTTTTCCCCACAGCCCCAGCCAGGCTGTGTGGACATTCAGCCCATGGAGGCAACTGGTCCTGCTGGGTTCTGCTGAACAGGTCCTGAGCAATGCTTTGTACCGCCACAGAGGGACACGCAGCACCTTGGCACAGGGCTGGTGGTACCCAGAGGACATGTCCTCTTCCAGCCCTCCTTGGCCATCAACAGTCCCCTGACATCCTCTCCCTCACCTCTCACAGCCCTGCTTGTCAGCAGGACCAGCAGTGTTCCTTTCTTTCCCCCAGCCTATTTCTGTAACTTTAGAAAGGTCATTCCCTCCTCCTTGAGCCACAGGGTTATCACAATTCCTTGGAGAAGAGCAGAAGAGATCCTGAGGGGGGAAAACCTACCTTCTATTGCAGAAACATGATACCCCAGCACCACCCTGTCCCTCAGAGTGAGGGCAAGAGACAGATGGTCTGGAGCAGGGGCCTGCATAATTGTCCCATCTCCCACTGAGTGCTGCTGGCACAGGGACCAGCAAGGAAGAGGCAGGGTGGGTGAGGAGCTGTCTAAGAAAGGGGCTCTGTCAGTCACAGGGAGAGTTGTCAAAACCAGCAGTGTTTTGCCCCAGAATGCTGTAAACCAGGCACCCCTCAAGCCGAAGCACTGGAAGAAGACATGCAGGGGGTGGACACTGCCCGTGTGCTGCCAATTTGGCTCTAAATAAAGACACTCGGTTCAAGGATTTGCCCATCAAAGAATTGTCTGGAGACACCAGTGAGTGTGAAGTACCTCTTCACCTGGTATTTCAAATGCTGCTCTACACACCCCTCCTCAGGAAAGATGGAGCTGACCTGTAGCAGGTACAGAGCACGCTTGTGAGTGGCCATTTTGAGTGTGGAGCTTGTTTAATCTAAAACAGGAGAGTTTGAGAGGGGACAGCATCCATGCATCAACAAGATATGCTAGGGCAAAAGTCTAGTATGTTCTCCTAGAAGCTCATCTGGATCATAAATACATTTAGACTTAAAATTAGAAAGAAGTTCCATGATATAAACTTCTGTGACAGCCTGTCAGGCTGGAAGGTGGGCAGAAGAAGCCTAATTTGGTAAGAGATTCAGCAGGCTGGTAGTCACTGCATGGCAGGAGAGGAGGGAGCCCAGAATGAGCCATACATGTCTGAAATGAAGCCTGCAATCATGTCCCCAAACTGGTCCCCAGAGGGATTGGTACAGAGCTAAAACCGCAGGGTGTTACATCCTCCATAGGTTGGTTACATATCATTAATGTCGTGCTTCAGGGTCCTCCCAGATGTTTGAAGAGGCAAGAAAGAGGTCACCTCTTTTCCTTCTGGGTTTTTAGGAAATTAATTTCCTTCATTTCTGTAACCTCTCTGGCCACAGTAGCCCCAGGGCTGGGGTGAGGCAGGGAGGAGAATAGGGTCACTCCTGCTGCTCTTAGTCATGATTTGGGTGTGCTGGTTTGCCTTGCTCAAAGGCTCAGGACAAAGCCAGCTCTAGGGCTAGGGAAGCATCTCCCTCTGGCTTGGTGTGCTGTGGCAATCTGCGGAGTTTGAGGTGTTGTTCACCACGGCAGCCAGTGCCCTTCTGGGACTTCTTGGCTGCATTTTCCCTGTTGCAGGAGCTCGGGGGACACTAGAGACACTTTTGCTCTCTCCCACTCACTCCTGCTGCTGTTCACATCCTTAGGTGTCTGTGGACCTTGGCCACGGAAAGGGAGAGGGTGCCTTTAGGCCGAGGCAGTCAGGACATTCCCTGGATGGTCCCCAAGTGTCTTGACTCGGGCAGGCCGAGAAGAGTCCAAACTCTCAGCCCTGTGTTTCAGCGCGGCACGGAGCCCACACTGTCACAAGACCCTCAGCCTTGCGACCTGCTGTTTTTGCCTGCCCCGTGTCCCCCTCAGTGCTGGGGCTGCAGGGTACAGCTGCCGTGACGCGGGAGCCTCGGTGAGGGCTGCGGGGGGTCAGCTCGGAG
>VZRQ01004164.1:1513606-1533441 GCA_013397975.1 Machaerirhynchus nigripectus | reverse complement strand
TCCCGTAGCAGGAGGCTGAGGCTGCTCCTAACGCTGCTGAGCTCAAACCGAGGGGCGCCGGCCCCGGCGTGCCCCGACCTCCCCCGGCTGCCTCCGGGCCCTNGGCGCTGCGGGGGCCGCGAGGGGACGGCGGGCGCTCCCTGCCCGCGGCCCCAGACCGTGCCACACCACGGGATGCGCCCTGCAGTAGGACTGCCGTCTTAGGGCTTGATGAAGCCAGCCTTTCCTTCAGGATAAAGATTTGGAACGGCTTATCCCGAGCTGCAAGCAGCGTGCAGGAGCAGGACACCGGAGTAACCATGGCTTGATGGACTGCGGCAGTATGCAAACTTAGGAGAAGGTGAGGTTACTTCTCCTCAAATTACGTATTTTACATTTTACAACCTATAAAGCCTTAGGAGCAAATAAGCAATCAGCAGGATAAAATGAATGCACCAGCAGACAACGAATGCCGAAGCAGCAGCTGCTTGAGAGCCACCCGTGCCCTTCTCAAGCACGGGTGGGTTGAGCAGCACCGCGGCACGAGGTGCGGCCGCAGCACCAAGCCTGGGGCAGGGCCGAGGCGGTGCGCGGCCCTGCTGCCGCCTCACTGCCACCGTGGAACACGCACATGGATCTGGCTCAAAGCCTTGCTGCTCCAGCCTTCAGCCGGGGGTGGGGCGGTGCTGAGCCTGCTCTTGCAAGCTGGAAGCATACTTCGGGAATAAAGCATGCAAGAGCCAGTTTTGATCATAAAAACTGTGATCAGCCACAGAGGGATAAGGTACATGAACTCACCTCTTGCAACATCTGGATTACTGCCAGCAACTTTCTGCTCTACCTCCCAAACCAGCTTCTTCCACCTCCTCTCCTTTCCTTATGGGAAGAAGGCTAGTCCCATATTACTCTTCTGCAATTATTTCCCAGGAACACCCCACCCACATAACCGCAAGTCTATCATAGCTAAAACATCAGCTTCTGGCTTTACTCCCTCATTGTCAGCTTGCTCCCAATTTCCTCAGAAGCCTAAGACACATTTTCTCAATGGCCATGTCCAGCCAACAACCATAGCCAACAGCAATCAAAAACCCCAGAGGCTCTTGGCGGCTGCAGCTCTTGCACATTTCTCAACCACAGCATTCCATTGCCACTACAGACCCAACTGGAGACAGATCCTTTCTGTTCGTTTGTGGATCTGGTGTAGCCAGCAGGAGCAAAAATGAGGACCAATGTATCTGAAGTCCAAGATCAGCAGATCTCCCCAACATGCAACAGGAAGGAGGCTGCGTACGCAGTTGCCATTTTTCAGATCACTAATAGCTGCAACATTTCCCAAAGGGAACTAGTAATATAATGTGCAGAGTTAGTACATTTATAAACTCACTCCCCACCCACCCAAGAGAATATTCAAGCTCCCTGAAAAGAAGGCAGTGTAACAAACATTGGTGCTGCTGCCAGTTGACATCCCAACAGGGAAAAAATGCCAAATATCCTCCACTCTGTTACGGCCATGTAACACCAGAAGGGTACATCCAGCACAGCCTTGCATCCACTCGGTTTCTAGGGCAATTCCTTGGCTTGGCCATGTCAAGTCCTTGGCCTTTGGTATGTGGTAGAGGTCAGGCCCCTCCCTCTAAAGAGGAAGGTTTTTTGCTTTCATAAACAAATTGCCTGGGTCACTAATCCTGCCGTGGCTCTGGAAGACAGCCGGAGATAAACAACTCACTGACACTTAGTTTGTTCCTTGCTACCACCCTCCATCACTAATCACACAAGATGCCTTTTACAAAAGCAAAGATCCAACAAATATCCTTACTGCAGTTTACCTAGACATCAAACTGAGGCACCAGTGATCTTGTCTACCATGAAAGCATGTGTCAGAAAGCATGTGAATATATAGAAGACATAAATTTCTTACCAGGTTGATCTTCAATTACCAGCTTTTGGAAAACAAAAATGAAAAAAACCAACTACCACCAACAAAAACAACGAACCAACCAAAACCCTCAACAAATCAACCAACCAACTGAGGTTTACTTAAAAAGAATGGAAAGGTACAGAGAAAGCTGTCCTCATGGACAAAACTTATTTACTCTGATCCTTACTTCTTCCCATGAAAGAAAGCAAATCCTGATTACTTTGTGGATGTTCTCAGCCCCAGTGTAACAAACAAAGCACAGTCCAACTGTCTGGGGCTGACTTGTTCTCAGATTTCTCTGCCTACCTGAGAGAGTTCAACCAAGAGTCACTGCAGGACAAACACAAAATCTTGCAACGTTTTTGAAATCAGTTAATCCAGAAAATAAAAGCAGGGAACTGTACACCTGTTACCAGCACGCTTAACACATGGGAAATGCACAGCAAGAACCTACTCCCAAAAGGTGATCAGCTGCTTTAGTGGCTACCAACTTCACTGCAAATTGCAGGTGTAATTCTGGCAGTGGAGCTGTACAGCACACAGTATGCTATCTAGAGAACAAAATTACTGGATCTCAGCATAGTGGAATATACATTTTATTTCTTAAAAAGGAAGGGTACTAACAGAATTTAATACAGTCAAAATTTTACATTTTAAACAAAAGCTTTTCTTTTTCTTAAAAACCAGTTACGAGCAGAGAGGTGAGAGGATTTAAACTACTCACAAAATCCAAGCCGAAGACTTTGAGAATTCAAATCTGTGGTTTATACATTTAAAAAAGTGTAATAAATGGAAATATAAAATAATACCAACTCTGTAATAGTGAAATGCCCTTTCCTCATTAGATTGCTGTTTAAGCACCTTTATTTTCACCCATCAGCTGCCAGGAGTGTTTAGGTTTATGTACAAAATAAGCAGTTTGGGACAGAAGATTCATATATAAATTAAAACCATTTATGGCAATACAGTTTTACCCAGCCGCTTTACAAGCTTTATTATCTCTTTCATTTCTATAGAATTTTTCAGTCAGGATGATCTCAAATGCACTTGATGGACTGCTTCAAAAAGCAGCTACATATACAGGAATTATATAGACAACCTCAAGGAGTAGACATCCAAGAGATTAAACAACACGCAGTAAAACTAAGATCAGATTTATATCTTATATAAATACTGTGCAGATTTATCATCCATCCCACTGAATCAATGGGACAGATCAATGTCACATCTGAAGACAAAAAAATACTTTTATCCAAGAGGCAACAGAATTTGAGGCCAAATATAGCAGATAGGAGTTCCCTCAAACTATTTAGTTAAAAACTGTATGTGTCTGAAAAAGCTTTACAAGAACAGAGTTTTCAGAATAACTTGAACATATGCTTAGCTGTTTCATAGCTATTTTACAGCCTAGAGACACTGAGAGAGGAGGAAAAAAAATAGAAGAAAATAAAAAGAGATGCCATTGTCTCTGCCCACTATGAAAGATGTGGCTTTGTCATTTGTGGAACACTGCAGACACAGCTGTTACCAGAAAGGAGACTGCTCCAGTACAGCATTAAAGACAAAGTTACATTATGGCTGGAGAAAGTGTCATCACAGGCTAATCTCTTTGCATGAAGGCTGATGGATTAATCTCACCTCCTCAAAACCCAAGTGTTCAGATTTCCTAGCAGACTGCTCATGATTCTCACTCCACTGTTTTCTATTTTTTCTTTTTAACACGAGATAGAAAAGGTGATGAAAGCTGATGAAAGTTCCAGCTGTGCAGCATCCAGTGAACATGTACTCAGCAAAACCAAGTCATTAATCACTTTCTCTCTCCACACCACAACAGGAAACCTGTGTCATCTATGTACATAACCGAACTAATAAAGATGTAGACTATCTAGGTCACAAATGAGCTTCTGTAACAGTCACTCACTGTTTAACTGCAACTTGCTGCAGTCTGGGTGCAGACAGATCTGTTTGAGCCAAAAGAGAGAATAGTTAAAAAACCACACCCAACAAAAACCACCCAGCTTTAGTTTTCCTCAGTCACTAAAGTTTACAAATAATTTAATATTGCTACTTTCCAAACGCTACTCACAAACAAGTCATCTGTCCAGCTAACAGGATGGGAAGAGTACAATTATGAATGTAATCAGTGACTACTGTTAAAGAAAGACTGGAAGAGAATCAATTCCCTCAAAATCTTAGTTTCTCTGCTTAAGTAGCTCATTATTATTTTTAAAACATTTTTGTTGATAGAAAGCATCACAACTAGACTAGAATTCCACAACATCAATCTTTGTTTTGATTTCTGTAGTTCTCTAGGAAAGAAATAATCCCAAATCAAGCTACATGAAGCATTAACAATATTCAGATATTACAATGGAAGCACTTATTTATTACTTCATAGAACAGATTAGTTTTAAAAGTGTATTTACATGTTCTAAGTTATACAAAATACAGTATTCCAATAATCATGTTAATCACCATATTTCAGACAACTTCACATAAAAGTGCGGAGGATGCATCCATCCCTGATTCTGGCCAGTAGCGAGCGGTCACCCCAGCATGACAGGTGAGAGCTGCTATTGTGCCCCCTCGGGAAAACAAATCCCACCATCCCTTCTCACTGAAACGTGGCTGCAGATCTAGGAAAACATTCAGGCAGGTACAAGAGCAAGGTTTGTTGAGACCCACAGACCAAAATCACATGCCTTAATTTACTAGACGTATGTGAAGTACATTTTAAATTTTTTACAGATGTTGTACAGCAAAGGGCTTCTGCTCATGCCTTAGTTAGGAAAATGAAGTAACAAGGGTTTTGGCTATATAACAGGCACCCAAAATACACTTAATATCAACAGCCTTAGAACTACAACTGGATAGTGTGTTAAGGACACAATTCTGCAGCTGACTGCCTGGGCAGAGCTTCACATTCAAGAACAGATCCTGTGAAGTCCACATGGTTCTCTACAGATACAGGGCTCCTCCCATGCAGAAATGACAGCAGAATTGAGGCCTTAAAAAGATTGGGGCCTCAGGTAGTAGTTTCCTCATGACACAGCACTGACCAGTTCATGTTGGCAGGTCAAGTGCCAGTGCAACAGCACACTTAGTTGAAGCAACAGCTATTTTTTCATGCCTTTCTGCAGTAACTCTCCTCCCTATCTGTATATTCCTTTCACTTCCTTCTGGACAGTGGTAGTGGGACCAAGAGAAGGAGATTCCCAAGACCTAAACAAGTACTTATCTTCAGTATGATGCTTAACTGAGGGGATCCAAATTGGCCTAAAATTGGAAAGAGTGAAGCGTCACTTTTAGCAATCTCACTCAGGTCAGACTCTCACTTTACTCTCTTTTTCCTGCCTTCATTCTTTGCTCTCCTTGCCAAGTATCTATGTCTATCTATATATGTATCTTCCTCAAAGGATTCATTTTTCCCTGTAGGTGTCTGAACTTCAAGAAGTTTGCATTCCAAAAGTGACTCATGAGGGATAGCAGACTATCAAACTAACGAATTACATCCATGTGACAATTTGCATTATCATGAGTTAAATCACTGTAATTTCTCAATTAGCATTATGTTAGCATCTCCACAGATATTTAGTTAAGCCTATTTTTTCTGCCTTTCTCCCAGTCTCACCATGTTACAGTGGCAGATATACCGATCAGAGTAATTATCTGAACATCTAGAAAGCCAGTCAGAGTCTTGTAGTGCTGCAAAGGCAAAACACTAGCACTAACAAATGATTTTGCTCTTTATGGATTTAAGTGTATGTTGCCAAAAATATGAGATTTATGCACCAAGACAAATTTGCATTTCTCATCTTGTGCTTAGCTGCTAAAACTAGAAGGGTGAACAAAAGCCTATCTGGATTTTACAAAAGTCCAAGATACCTTCTCTCTCACTAAAAACGAAAGCACCTGATCAAGGAACAAAGCCCTTTTATGCTCTGTTGGCTTACAGTACTGAAGCAGCAATATTCTTCTCTGTGCAGGTCCATTATTTCTGCTATCTACAAAAAAGTATTTTTTTTTCCGCATAAGTGGTTTTATTACAGTATTCCTAAAGCTGCTGGCCTTCCACTGCACCTCCTGACTTGAAATTAATTTGGTACAATTAGTAGCAGGCCTGCAGATAATGCTGAAAGTGATTTCTAGTTTTAACACCTTGGGCTTTCAAACAGCACAGCAAGGAAATGGAGCATTGTCAGAAAAGACATAAAATGTTACTAGAAGAATTGCAAAAAGCCACTTAGCAAAAAACCAAACAACCCAAAAACTTTTCTTTTCCAACACAAGTTTATAGTACACTACTTTTTCACTCTGTCCATGCAGGACCAAAAAAAAAAAAAAAAAAAGCAGAATTCAGATTATCTGAATTTTAAAAACTATCAGGACCAGTTTAGCAACACTACACCTGCAATCTGAGATGTATCTACCTGATCCCAGTACAGAATGCTTCAGGATAAAGCAAAGACACCCATGACTCCAGCACTTGCTAAAACTTTACAATAACCACATAAGAGTAAAGACTTTTTCCTGTGGGAGTTAATGAGATCTTTGTTACTAGCTTCAGTGGGAGCAGATCTTGGCAACAGGTGAAAGATTAAGCTTATGGGGAATTTTTAGCCACAAACCTACTACGTGTAGATAAGATCATCATGTATGAAAGCGATACTGTATTAATATTGTGCATCATTTATTCATAGCTGGTGTCTGTAGAGTAAAACAACACTCATTGTCCACAAATCTCATCCACAGTTTATATATTTTCAAAGTTAGAACTATGAAGTGGCCATGTGGTGTCAATCCACTTCCTAATGAAAGTACAGCTCTGTCAAAAACTGCTCTCTTTCCTGGCAATCCCTGCAGTGATGCTGAAAGGTGCACATGCCCTTTATTCTCTCCCCTTGGAGATGGTCCCTTTGTGGCTGAAATGGGGTAGGTTGGCATCAGGCACACTTATGGCCTCTACAGAGTATGTTCCAAGGCTAGAGAACTTCAAACTCTAACAGTGTCAATTCAGCATCTTTTAATATTCAAATTGAGCTAAAAGAATATTGGTCTTATTATGATCACTAAGAAAACATATCCAAGTTATCACTTACAGATAGGATTGTCATCCTAGTCAAAGAAACAAGATGATATAGCTAATCATTCCGAGAGGAGCAGAGAGCTCTGGAGCAATAAGCTTAACTTCCTGAGACTGCAAAAACTGAGAAAGGAATTCAGCATTGCACAGTATTTTTTGTCTGGCAATATCTGCACTCCTTTAAATAGTCACTACCTTCTCATCTATCTTTAAAGATACTGCTTCTTAACAACAACAACAACAACAACAACAAATTCTCCAGCTACAAAAGTTGAGCCGCACTCACCCTAAAGTGCGATTTTCCAGTTTTGCAACCCGTAGACACATGAATCACAGATTGTGCAAATCTGCATTGTCCTACAGGGAAGCACAAATGTTTGCTAACAGTCTTCTCTGAAAGAAAGATCTAAAGAACATTCACTGTTAGTTTCCATTGTGTAAGCTTTTAAGGTAACAGAAATAAAACAACAGAATTGCACATGCTAATCTCACTGACTGAATATTTTGCTGTTAAAATGTCATGACATACTGCAAAACCAAATCCTGTACACAATATATAAGTATTTAAAAGATATTCCTAAACACGGTAGGACCCAAATGAAGCAACTCCTTGCCCAGTTACTTAGCCTTTGGCTTTGTGATCTGAACAGGAAGCATGACGTTTAAGAACAGCCAGGGCTAACTGAAAATTTAGAAATTATAAATGAAAAAAGTTGCTACATTTACATGCTGTCAGGGTTGTTTGTTTTGTTGCTGGTTTGTTTGTTTTTAATCCATGGTTTGGGTCTTTACACCAAAATGAAGCAAAAACCAGTACATACTGAAAATATCAGTCCAAATCAGCAATACTTTATACAGGTAGAGATATACGCTGACATTTCAGCAACATGGAACTAAGATACTCATCTATTTGAGAACAATATCCTAAGATTATCTCAGAGCTTTATAATCCCAAATTATAATAATACACTCGTAGGTATACTTTGGTAACCAGCAAAAAGTTAAAAACACTTTCTTGACTTCAGTACATCATCCATTATAAATGATAGGTCAAAAACTACATTTAATATATAAGCTCTTTACAAAGGTTATGCTGTCAAACACTGGTTATGAATCCTGGCTTTTGAATTTTTTTTTATTAAGCTTACAATATTAGCTGCTGCTTCTCACATTTTTCTCTTTGCCTTTCTGCTCTGAAATTAGGAGTGGAATCTCTTGGGTAAACACAAAGTCAAAATAATTGTTCAATATGATAGCACTGAGCTTTGCTGGTAACTAGTCATGCCTCATAATTTTGGCACTTGTGCTTCAGAAAGCTTTCAAGATTATTTTTCTTGAGGTGTATACTATTCATCAATCTCCAGGCATGAACATACTCCTGTCTTACAAGCTCCACTTTGGCTACAAGCATGGCCCTGTACTCCTTTCCTAGAAAGTAAGTACTCTTTTTCTTCCCACATAGATTTAGCTCTCAAGCTTCCTTAATGTAAGAGCAGATTCTTGTTACGCTGATGAAACTCTTACAGTGGAACTTCCACCTACTTTCTCCATCTTCTAAGCACAAAAAACATCTCTGCAATCCGTCCAAGCTTTCATTTACCCTCCCGCACCGGCACAAGGGTCCTCACACTCAAGCTGCCCATTGTTACTGTGGGATATTGTCAGCTGTTTCACCTGCAGCACCGCAGTTCTCCTGCAGCCAAGAGACAGAAAACTGTAACATGGCAGCTAATAGCCATTGTTTTCCTGGAGCTAATATTCATTTGGTAGTTTCAGACTGCCAAAAGACTTGGGGATCAGCAGCTCAGATTAGCACCTTTTCCATGATTGCTAAGTTGTTAGCAGAAGAATAGATCCTGTTTCAGCAAGATACCATAAAAGAAAGTGAGCCTCATAAGCGAAATAAAGGAAAAGGCAGGTTACAGCAGTGTAGCTGTGGAGCAGGAAAGTGACTGAAGTGGTTTACTGTTACATGGGTCATTTGATAGAGGTTTATTACTCTCTGTATGGCACACTGTGGTGCTTTCTGGATTGTTTCAGTACATCTGCTGTAATCTTCTGCACTGAAGTCTCACACATTACAGGCTGCTGTCTTCCTGGTGTCTTTAGTTCTGCACTCACAGTACTCCACAATATGCTACACTGTACCAGAAGTGAGCCACGGTATTAAATAAAATTCATTATACTGCAGGGAAAAGAGTCTTAAAATATAGCAGTTCTTTATATATACAGACACTTTCATTTAAAACTCCCTCTTTTCTTCCACTTGAGTGCCAAAACGAAGAGTCACTATTCACACAGGCTGTCAACAGACTTTGAGACAAGAACTTTGAATGTCTTGACAAAACCCCAGTAGGTAAGCTTACTGTAGTTCATAGTTACAGTGAGAAAGACAGATAAGAAAGCCATATACAGAATTAAGGAGACTTTGCACTTTTCATCATGCCCAGCCCTGTGTAGTCAGATGGGGTACTTGCAGGCAAGGAGGCAGGCAGGGTCATCATCAGTTGTTTGTGTTGGGACACCTCATAGATTTCACTGCTCACTCTGAAGACTGGCGATTCATGTGTGCTTTTTAGTTTCTTTGTTTTTAAAAGTCTTTAAAGTTGCATCACTCGGAATCAGATAAGTCACTTTAAACAAAGCAAAGTGTTAAGTGTGACAATTTATTTATAACATACTTCCCACCATCACCACCACAAACCACCCTGTGAAAGAAAAAACCCCTGCTGAAAGGGTGACAATTTTTAGTATGTTTGAAAGAAATTAGACCAACACTGCATCAAGAGCCACTCTAGTCAAATTAAGAGCATAACAGAGGGGGGGATAATTCAAAGCATATATTAAGTGTTGTGGATTAGCCTGCTTCTCCACTTCCTTAAGAAGTCAACACAAAATTGCTCTGAACTCATAATTTCCACATTATGTTTGAAAGACAAGCTAGTCTTTAGCATAGAAAATAAACCCTAATGCTTTTTTAATATATTTTCAGATTTGAATAGAGGAACTGCAACTACCCTCAACATCATCATCCCACATTTGCTCCTTAATGTAAATAATATCCCAGGAAGTATAGCCTAAGAGTTCTGACACAGCCACTATCTGAAGACAGCTTCTCTTGTTAAGAGGACTTTTAGACATATACTTCTGGTAAAGCTTCTAGTTCTTGCAGTTGTAGGTCATGTAGAAGGTCTCAACATCACACACAGCATATTTTTTCTTTTAACAGCACATACTGTTGAAGCAGTGCTTGGTGCTGAGAATGGATTACTTCCAAGAGGGCAACTCTTGTGTGCTAATTTTCTATGAGGAAACATGCTGGAGATAGAACCAGCAAGCATGGAGAGACCAGGTATGCTGCTACACAGGAGACAGTGAGGTAAACTGTTCATGTTTATAGTGGGTGTAGCTTATCCCATAGTGTGTTCACGAGGCAAAGGACCAAAACTCTTTCTCAATCTCTTGCACAACAAGTAAGGTGCAGTAAAATAACATTGCTTTGTTTACTTCTTTAAAAAAGACCCTTTTTTCAAAGCATAAGGTGCTGGCCATTTTTCAACAGCTGGGACTCAACGTTCAGAGCCAGACCTCTTTTTTCTAAATCTCCCTTACTTCTCAGTTAAGTGCAACATGCTGCATTATCAGCAGTTCAAGAGGTAAGACCCTCTAAGGAAAAAAAGGAGGGGTGGTGGTAGAAATACGGCCTAGAACCCACACTGAATTACTTGTCCACATTTGTAAAGCGAGTGATCCACTACTGTTATCTCTCCTTGGTTTCTGCAAGTTATCCAGGATTAGAACCTATCAAGACATTTAGGCAGTATTGTAATCAAAACTGGACTGACTCTATTCTGCCTAAAACCCATGGATTAACCTCACAAAATTCTGTTTTTACAAGAGATTGAATATTTTCCTGTCTTCCTGTCCTAAAGGTTCCTCTATTCCTCTTCAATAGGAACAGTTCCATACAACAGGTACTTTCAATGCCTCTGAATGGGAGAGGAAACAATTTAATTATACTGCCCAGCAACATCTACTTATATCCTAAAATTATGTTTTACACTTTAGCTGGGAGGGGTAGGTGGAATGGAGAGGAGAAAAGAGCAAGAGTTTGAAAATATTAAAAAAAAAAAAAGAAGAGAGCAAGGAGGATCTCCTAGGCTCTTTCTTCACTTAAAATGAAGGTTAGAACAGAGAGGAAAAGCCCTGTCCAGTCTGGAGGGATCTACATTTATTCCTCCAGACAGGTGAATCTGTTCAGTTGTATGACATCAGAAAACGTTCTATAAGTGTTAAAAACAAGGTTGTAAATATGGACACTAAGATGTTGGACAACACAATGATCAGGAAAGGGCCTGAACAAGCTGTGCCAACAGAAACAGGGTTTGTCTGTGTTTCGTTGGTTTTTTTCTAGTGTAGATGCAAAATGGCAAAGCCTCCATTAACTTTATTTCTGGGAGTCTCTACAGAAGGCAGAGAAGTCTAAGAGGCTAAAACAAAGAGCCCTAACAAGGAAAAGGGGTGTGCTTACAAGGGTCCGTATCTGGTCTCGTATTTAGAAACAATGTTCTTGCATCGTCCCACTTCCTTGCGCAGCTCTGCAACCTCCGTCCTCAGGGCTGTATTTTCTTTCTCAAGAAAGGCTGCCCGAATTGTGATCTGATTCTCCTTTAATCGCCGAGCATCACGGGAGCGCTTTGCTGCCACATTGTTCTTCTTTCGCCTTGTCCAGTATTTTTCATCCTGCAGTAAAAAAAAGATGTCCAACTGACAACTGTTTCAGAGACACCTCTTTATTGTATAATGATATTCACACTGATTGCTATATTGAGGAATCTCCTCCATAGGTTTGCAGGGCCCTGACATCAAAGTGGAGACAACGCACTACTGCAAGATTTCATCTTTACATGAGTCTTCTTTTAGAATAAACCAAGTGCATTGCTAGAACTAAGGAGATTAAGAGTCTTGGGTATTAAGAAGCTGTCCAACTGAAACACTTCCTTTACTTAGTTTCAATTCAGGAGTGAACTTTCACATAAAACCACCTGTTCTGTTGTCTGGGTTGCTTAAATCCAGATTAGACACAATACGGGGTAAATATAGACAATGGCCTTCAAAAGTGCAGGTGATGAGGATTTGACTTGATAGTTCTAATTTCTGTGTATAGCATGATCAGTTGCTCCTTGCCAGTAATTAGCTCATGATACCAAAACCTGCAAAACAGCAAGCACAGCAGTTGGCTTGCCAATTCTATTCTTGGCAGTGCTTCTGCCCAATCATGTAGGTAAACTGCATTAGCTCTGTATGTCAAAGTGTTTGGACAAAGAACCAGAAACTTTTATCAAGGCCTAGAAGAGTTTCCAGCAATATATCTGTTACCTTTTGCTCATCTGGGACAAAAACCTTCTTGGCTTTTTTAATCATAGGTTGTGGTTTCAGGTCCTCTTCAGTAAACTTGTGTTTGCGAGGATTGAAGAGCTCACCGCCAGGCACACTGGACAGCACTAAATCAGCAGGGTCAGGGTTAAAATTCACCTCAACTTCTACGCAGTCAGGATCAATGGGGCTGGGTGTATTTCTCTCATTTTGTGGTGGGGACTCTGGCAACAACAGGAGAAATTACAATATATTCAGCAGGATGAAGAGAATTAACAAAAAAGCCAACTTGTATGTCTATTTATTGCCCTGTTGTGAGAAGTATTCAGTAGTATTATTTGGTGTTTCCCTGAGGTGTGGTGGGTGCTGTACTGCTGCTGGTACAGAGAAAGAGTTCACAGTCCAGTCTGTAATATAACTCTAGGAACTATGCCAGACTAACAGACAGGAGTAGACAGATGCAGGACAGGAGTTAATACTTACTTGGCAAAAATTACATGCTTTGCACACATAAAAAGCACCTTCAATAGCAGTAAGAAGGGAGAAAGTTGTATCAGCCTGAGTTTTGTACCACAGAAATCCTTACAGAACTAAGCCTGCCCAAAGACCCCAGTCCCTGGGACCTTCAAAGGTCAGCCCAGTAGACTTCCAAACAAATGACTAAATAAAGGAGGATTTGTTACAAATGCAACAGTATTCTTCTTCTTTGCCACACAGAAACAAATGTCCCAACAGACTGACACTGGTAGTGTTCATATGAACTTTATCATATTAATCTGTTGTTTACAAAACTTCATATATGTGAGTTGCAAATGTCAGTGCAATGCGCAGTAGTGATCAGTAAATAAGTTTTTCATATACCACCTAGAAAAAACTACACCCTATAACTTATGGAAGGAGTTCCATGTTATCTTTCTCACAGATTCACAAAAGAGGTCCAGAGCAAAATGCTTTCTGTAAAGCTTGCTTATAAAATAGTACTGTGATGGCTATCATGTTTAAACTACAAATCTAGGGCAAACTCGGCTGCTGACTTCTTCAATAGGGAAGATCTCCATACTACAAATGAAGTTTCCTAGTACCGTTTAAGCAGAGTTTTGTTTTTTTGTTCCTCCATTCCCACTTCAAAGCACCACAGAACATCAAACTGCATCATTAAAACGCCATTTCCAAGTGTCTGTTTTCACATTTCCCAGGCTACCACAAAAAAGATTGCTTCATTGTTTCTCTATTTAACATTGTTATTTGAGGTACATTAAGTTCACATAAGTTCACCCAAGCAGACCAAGGTAGTACAAATGACTTGTGACAAGCTATCAAATCTGTTGTAAAATAACCTGAGAAAGTATTTTCTCAACATGTCCAGCTTCTCACTAGATTAACAATATCAAGAAAGCAAACAATACCAAGAAAGCAAATACTTTATGTTGCTGTTTCAGCTCTTCTAATTTCAAAAACAAAACAGACTGCACACTGATAGACAAACAGACTGCACATTGATAGACACTCATTCTTCACAGGATGGGAAGAGGGAAAGAAAAGGAGAGGCGGCATCTTCATGAACTGACACATGAACTAAGGCTCTACATGGAGCATGTTTGTACTGTTTAACCTGCCACAGCTAACACTGACAGGTTAGCATGTCTCCTCTTTGATCTAAAGAGGCACCTTTTAATATGAGACCAACAGAAGTCCCTCAGAGCCCCATATTATTCCATCTACCTGTGCTGGAGGCTGCTTCAGATTGCTGGTAAACTGCAGTGGAAGAGGACGATGCAGGAGAACCAGTGGAAGCACCAGCAGATTCCTTTCCTTCCAGCTCAGCCACAGGCAAGAGCGGATTCTGGTTCAAATCCAGGTGAGTAGGGCTGGACGGAATTCCATTCTCCAGAAGGAACTCATCCAGATCCATGTACTCCAGGTGGAAAGACTCGCCATCATAAGGAATAGTTTTGTCCCAAATGGGTGGCATGAGGGAAGCTGAGACTGCCATAGTGCTGGCAGCTGCTGCCTCATCTTCTTCGAGCTTTATTTTCTCCTTCTCTTTATCTGAAAGATACAAGTAGGTCACTGTACAAGCTGAAACACAAGAGAGGCTCAAGGTTTAAGAGTCCAACAAAATCCCCATGAAAAGAAATTCAGTAAGCTAATGGTTCTGCCTCATGACATGATCTGGAAAACCAGATGTTGAAAAGTAACATTCATGTATGGAATGCTCTAACCCCTGGTGATGGCTGGACCACAGACAGCTGAGTAGCCTTGCAGACCAGCATCTTTGCTGCAACAGCTTACCGAAGTGTGATGAAGTGCTCCATGGAGCTTATTAACCAGTCACTGCAAAACATTTCACATACCCATCTCAGAAGACAACAAAAGTGAGTGTTCCTAAGCAGGATTTGATGGGATGCCATTAAGAAAATTACGAGGAAGCAGAGTAGCTTATTCTATGCACAAAGAAGGAAGGTGCAGAACAATAATTTAAATACAAATGGGAAAGGAATATGGGTTTTCAGATTACATTTGAAAATCAGTCAAAAGGTCCATAGGACACCAGAGACCTGGATGCCTATTGTTCAGCATTTCAGAAGCATTTCTCTTTGAAATGACTCAGCATGTCCACAGAAAGCAATAGCTCCAAGTGCTGCTCACTATAGATAGCTCAGAGTACCTACATACAATTTTCACTCTTTGGGGAGATGTCTAATAAGGCACACTCCCACGTCCCACCCCCAAGTCACAAGAGACTGATGAATTTTTCTCCATTTACTGTGCTACAGTGCACATATTATAGAAAAATGGCTCTTTCTACGTTCCCCATAGCTACTGAATCTTAACAATTGTCTGGGAGAGAATCCAAGCAGAAAACTCAAGTTATGGAATAATTACATAATTTAAGAGATAAAAATAAGATGGCAGAAAAAAAAATTTAAAAATCCAAGTCATTTTCCTGATCCAGTTCTCCGTGCAGCCATGCAGTTTTATCAGCAGCGAAGGAGGCACTGCAGAAGCAGTGCTGGTACTGCCAGCACTGAGCCAGCACTGCTGTCAAAAGGAACGGTCACCAGTCCTACCCTAATCACCTGCAAACTGGACATTACCACAGAAGCCAACAAATACTCAGTTCAATACAACAGGGACTCCAAGGACATACACTGGATCTGTTTGGATCTCCAGTATTAACAGAGATTAGCCCAATAAAATGCACCAGTCTTTGGCATTAGGGTTTTCTAGACTGGCTACAATATGCTAAAGGAGCATTTTTCTTTATCGGGGGTGGAAGTGGGGGTGAAACTCTGCTCTAAATCAGAAAAGCCTATTTATATAAAACCTATTCTGATAAAAGTGGCATTCCTTCCGCTGTTTCCTTAGCTGGTGTGGAACTGAAAGAGCTTTTTATGGCTTAAAGAACAGTGCTGCCATACAAAGTAAATTATCTACCGTATTCTGAATATTCTATACAAAGAAGATACTGATTTGAAACCAAGCAGCTGAGAAAGTATTCACCAGCCACCAGTTTGGGACCAAGAGCAAATACCTAAAGGACACATTAAATTCAGACCAGTGCCTCCTGGACCTAAGCTTTGGTAACATCACCTTGCAGCTTTTGGCTCTCTCCTTGCCACTTCACACTGCTGCCTCTGAACCGCCATCTTCCAGCTCCTATTCCTGCCATAAATTCCTTTTTGCAGGGAGTTTTGCAACTTTCCTACCCTTCGCTTGAGGAAAAGAAAGCCTGCAGGTTAACAGTAATGACACAAATAACCAGAATGTTTCTAAACAGCTGCTACTTGAAGCTAGTAAAGAACCAGCACCTACTCAATATATAAGGAGGATTTCCCTTACTACTGGAGCACACCCCGCCAAATTGGAACCAACACTTCACCTGTGAACAGAGATTGTGTATGTCCCCAACATTTCATAGTGCCCAGCACAACCAAACCCCGATTAGCAATGGATGTTGTGGATGATCTCCTAGTAAAGATATCACCAAAACAAATACAAGCAGAATAATGAATTCTATTGTAAATAACTATTTTTAATTAACATGATAAAAAACTTGTGAAATGTCAAGTCAAAAAGTCAACCAAAAAGAAGAAAGATTCTTTACTCTTGAAAACCACAGTCCACCATTATAAGTTATGCCAGTTTTAATACAAACCAGAAGTGCTTTTATTTTGCAACATCTAATACAACACTTCCAAGAGAGGAGAAAAAAAACCCCATTAAGTGATTATTAGACTGAATATAAGGCTGTAAAATATTTTTCAGAAGGTAGATGCTAAAAAGACTACACTACTGGCATATGTGGCTCTTCTCAGATCTTTGCATGCCTTCTGGATGTGCATGATCATCCTGCTGTCCTGCAGTAACCTGGAAAAACTGTGGTTCCTCCCATTTCCTCTTGTGATTCTCCCTGGCTCACACCAGATTAGATCCTTCCTCCACGTGAGAAAAGCTTTCGAAATTTCTTGTCCTCTTACTACAAGCTGACAACTTAGCACGCACGGGGGCCTCCAGTGCTGTCTTTGTTTAGCTATGCTGTCTCTCTCTCCTCCCTCACTTCTAACAGTATCTGAAACAAAATAGCAGAAGTTAACACATATTGGGAGCCCATCTATTTCAAAGGTCATACATAACACGGTAAAACCTTTGTATGATCATTTTTGCATTGATGTTTTCCCACTGGCTTTATTTCGATTTATTTAATCTTTATTTCTGCTGCACAACATCCTGCTTGGGTGCACAATATCTAATGAAACACTAATTAACTTCTTCTATCTTGAGGGAGAAGTTTCTGCCTACCTCAGCACAGGGACCTGAAACATTAATTCTCTTAAGATATTTATAGTGTAAACAGGTATTACCTGACAGTAGAGCTGCAGTATCCTAAGAGGCTCCATTTGCAGCGATTCAAGGTCACCCTGATAAATCTGGACTGTATTTCTGCAGATGATGGCTCGTGTCCGATTTAGCCCCCTCATTCTGCTACTGTGACCTATTAACTGGGCTGTACATCTGCTGTTAACGGTGAGGACACCAGTTTATGCTCAGTGACTTAAGTAGACTATTCCAGTTACTGAACTGTTGGAAACACTGCTGTTTTAACCAAGAGCAGCAGCCTGAAAAGAGCTTTATTCCCCGTCCTGGTTTTCCCTCAAAACCGAAAAACCAACCAAAGCAAAAACCAACCAAAAGATTTTGGCCACCACGCGGTCAAGAATTATACCAGCCACAAACAGAACAAATACTCATTTGACAAACATCCCCTCCTTCACAAAAAAAATATGGTCAAATTATACTGACACCACTATATATATATAGGCTGATTGCTCCTTAAATCTTTAGTCCCACTTGTGAGGATGGAACAAGGCAGGTTGTAGGGTTCCATATCCCTGATGCCCATTACTATGATGTTTGCTGAGGCAAACATCCTCCTGCCACAGCAGCATGCAACTGGTGATTAAGGCATCCTTTGGAGAGTATGCAGCAGCTCCTTACTAATAGAAGAAACTTACACTCCTGTTCCAGAATATTAATTGCCTTCCCTTAACCCACAGGACTTTTCCTTTTTTAATAAAAATATCATTGTTTTTATTTATTTAATCCTTACAACGTACATGACAACAACTCCCAGCAAGACTGGTACATGGCAGGGCATTCAAGGGGATGGCATTCTGCTGGAACTGGCTGACCTCCCTCCTCTGTTGCTCAGGAGGACTAGAAAGCCTGCTTACTTTGGGTAGTCAAATCACCCACAGTGGTTGGAAAACCCACAGGTAGCTTGCAGACTATAAATGGACACTGCAGCTAGCTAATATCATTGCTTACAGAATAAGACAGAAAATAGTATTTTTGTCAATAAGAATTCCAGACAAAAGCACAGGGTCTTTTCTCAGAAAGTCTGCTGAAACTGCACCACTGGATTAAGCAAATAAGTAATTTTTTAACATTTTGAGTGTATCACTGTTAAAGGAACAGAAAATAAGCAACGATCCTCTGAAGTCAGTTGAGTCACAAGTCTACTGACAAGCCTTTTGTAAATTAGGAGTAACTACCTGCTAAATGAATTAAGGCATTCTTTCTTTTGTCTTGCATATGCAAAAAAGAAAAGTATCAGAGACCAAAATAAACAGAACGCAACAAGTCCCACAAAGTATGAAGTGAAACAGTACAAGGTGAACTAAGGAAATCTATGGAGAAATCTTAAGAACAAGAACAACCCGAGCTTTATCACACCATGAATGGAGAGGGATAACCAAGATGAAATGGACTCACTAGCAAGCTTTAGAGGTTCCACACGTGAACACCTTCACGAGCTGGAATGGGGTCATCTAGTAATCAATCTAGTATCAAATGTTTCTAATTTTAGAAAAATGCACTACCTCACAATTGTAATAATTTCAGAACTTTACATCTCCATAGGCCACATCACATGATTCTGGACCCAAAAATCACCCCCAAGACAAAGCCACCAAATCCCTGTCAGCAAACATGCACGAACTTAAATTGCCGCTGCTGGCACTAATGTCTTTAAAAAGGACTGGGTGCAGAAATATCTCAAGAAATCCCATGATTTTGTAGATTCAGGATTCTGTGTGCTGCAGCATCCTGCACCATAGCAACATAACTAAAACCTTTATCATAAGCCTTTTTTTTTTTAAGCAGAAAGGAGAAAAAGATAGTCTCCAGAATCATAAAATGAATTTACAGGTTATGTTGTGCCATATTAGACGTGCAAGGGAGGTAGGATCCTTACTGGGAACAATACTGCCAACCTTGCTTACGCTGGATGTTGTCTACTGTTCCAAGAAATTATTTTTAATCTCAAAATTTTTAAGTGTAAGGACTTATTTTATTACACACCAGTACACTGGGCATTACAGCAGTGCAGATAATCCTGAGCTTTCCTCGAAATGAAACTGATACTCAGAAAGGCAAAAATACTGCCAGATGACGGGAAGGAGGAGAGGGGAAAAAAAAAAGCGTGCCATCAGCACCGAAGACCATAAGCACCAGCACTGCTATTTACACAGCTGCTGTCTGCATCACCAGTGGCAGAGAGGCAGCTCCAGCCCATGCAGGGCTGCATGTGCAGGCAGTCACTCATACCCTTATGGATTATCACCGAACTTAATCTGAGGGGATCTGCTGTTTACTCGTCATCGGGCAACTTCCCAGCAATTAAGGTCAAGCAAGCCTCGAAACCTTCTCACTGCTGCTCCCAGCTACGCGTCTACAGGCGGAGGAGGCTCCAGACAGCCGAGGGACTAAAACCAGCGTGTCACGTCTCGGCTTCTGCCCACCCCTCGCTCCCGCAGCGTTCGGTTTTGCCCAGCGCAGGCACCTACACGCTCCGGAGAGGACGATCCCTGGGAGGCGGGGAGCGATCCCGTGTTGCCGGCACTTGGCTCGGCCGGCCTGGGGGGCGGAGGGAGGGACGGGGCGGAGGAAGGGGGCCGGGGCGTGCGGCCTCTCCCG
>VZRQ01004164.1:1454277-1512938 GCA_013397975.1 Machaerirhynchus nigripectus | reverse complement strand
GCAGTGCCTGAGGCGGCCGCGAGCGGCCGGGGCTCTGTGAGGGTTGTCCCGGCTGCGCGACGCCAGCGAACCCCCTCCCCGCCCTGCCCGGGCGCCAGCGCTCCAGCCCGCCCTTGCATATCCTCGTTTCAGATCCCGAAATCACCTTTTCCGCGTGCCCTGGATTTAATCTCCCTCCGTCCCACCCGATGCCCGCAGCGGCGTGCCCTACTTAACATGGGCAGGGAGAAGGACTTCACTGCGGTGCTGGCATTGGCGGGAGGCTGGGGGAAGGGAGGAAAGGCCGCCTTTCCAAATTATGATCACAAGAAATCCTTGTGATTCTCCAAGCGGCCCCCTTGCTCTAGCAGCAGAGATGCCGTGCTGGGATTTAAGCTTCTGAACACACGAAGGGAGCAAATATTGCCAAGTTTGTTCCCCAGAGCACAGACGGATACTGAGGCGCGTTTCCCACAGAATGGATAAATTCGCAGAAGTGGCATATACTGCAGCCACAGGCTTCTCCTGTCAGCAGTGGCTGCTCTTGCCTCGGCAGGATGGGCTGCAGCGAACCTACCATACAGTGCTGCGAGCCGGGAAAGGGAAGGATGTGCTCCTCTGGGATCGGCCCATCTGCATTCAGCAGAGCCGCGGGAGCCAGAGCAGAGGCATCCCCATACGTGCCAGCAGAAAAAAGACATCTTCCTCTCAGGTAGGTACTTGGGCATCAGCTTGGTTCAGCTTCCCTGCCACAAGCCTCAGACATTTAATTTAAGTGGCACGGCATGATTTTACCTGACCCTTACTAATAAACCCTGATGGTCTTTGTGATAAAAAAAAAAGTAGGTCTGAACATCCCCCAGGAAAAGGAATGGATTTGAAGTCACACGGCGTAGGTGTTTTCCTCCATTGTCTTACTGCGATGAGGACCAGGGGACATCTCCATCCAAACTGGGCAGATGTGGAGCTGCCCTATCCAGCAGCTACTTCTCTTGTGTAGGCTGGGAGGCCCAATCTCCTCCCTCCTTCGCAGGGAACGGGTGGGACTCCCAGTGCAACTCCTGCACACATGCTGCCCAGCCGGAAGCTTGGAAAAGGACACCCTGTTAATACAGGCTAGAACAGCATGGGTTAATGCATCATTTATCAAGGCTGATAAATCCAGTTGCAAGAAGCAGGCATAACAGGTCATGCTCCGCTGCCCAGCATGCTCCAGGGCTGCTGCATGCCCTCCACGGACTCCCTCCACCTTGCCAAGCTCAGCTGGCAGGAAGAAAAGGCACATGCGTGAAAGGGAGATGCCACTTCACAGAGGGTAATGAGACACAGATGTCAGACCACACACAACAGAGGCAGCACACACAGCTTGGCAAGGGGCAGCAAGCCCGCAGTGGTGCTTTTGCCTAGGAAACAGCTACTGATAGGCAGTAGATAGAGAACACAACCAAGTGAGGTCACAAAGGAGCAGCTTTTAGGCAAGTGGACGCAGCCGAAGTGGCCCAGGCTGCAGGCTTCCCATTCAGTTATGGCTCTCGCGGTCTCCTTGTTCCATTGTTGTCAACACTGGTGGCCCCCAAGGATGATGCTGTGCCTCAGTACTGTTCAACACGCCTTCAAGGAACAAGGTCTGTGCACATCACCCCTGCAGAGCTCAATGGCATCTGCTTTGCTGGGTAATATCTGTATGAAGGAGGTTATTAAAACCACTCAGCAGCTTTTACCCCAGGGCTCTTCCCTTTAGACTGACCTTGTTCTTCCTCCAGCACATTTCCACCTGTGCTCCACTGTGCTAAAGTTTGTTCTGCAACACCATGAGCTGTGACTTTACTTGGAGAGGGTTTAGACTATACAATGTTAGCTGCTCTTCCTGAAGGCAGGAGGAGCATTCCTGTGGGTTCCCTCTCATCACCCTGCTCCAGCATTAGCACTGCCCTGCCAGCTAGGAGGGAGGCTGCCCTGAGAGCTTTTCCTCACTGCCTCTGGGGATTAGGTGCTCAAGCAATTGCCAGCAGAAATCGGGTACTGTACCACAAGCTGTATCTTCTTGGTTAAACTGGGTCTGCCTGGGATTTTTACATTTTCTTTCACCCTGTGGCTCAGAAGGAAGAGTGGAGGACAATGAGATGTGAGGAGAGGAATGCAGCAGCCTTGGCTGTTACTGCTGGGAGTCTTGTCAGGGCCAGATGCTGCAGAACAGCCCAGTTCTGGGGTACAGCAGGGAGGGAGGCACACAACAAGCAGTTCACTGATGGGCACAGGATGTGAGGGGGAGATGTACAGCAAGCCCCACTGGGAAGTTTGAGTAGCTGAATAGAGAATTTCAGAGAGAGGCCTGAGAGACAGCAAATCCCGATGAGTGCTGTCTAAGTATGGAGACCCAGGAGGAGAGAAATGAGCTCTGTGGGAAGAGGGCCATGATGGGAATGCTGGCCTGGAGAGGGAGGCAGCATAATAAAGACAGTTCTGAGGACTATGGGAAGTGATGCAGAGAGGCAGGGTGGTCCTGGGGCTGAGGAAGAAAGCTGCCACAAAACAGCACTCTCAGCTGCCAAATAAGTCGCATTGAGTTAAGACTAAATTATTCTCCCTTCAAATCATTGATCTCTCCTCTACACCCTACTCCAAACAGATAGGTCTTGCCAGCACTCCTCCCTTGAATTAATTGAATCCACTTGGCTGTCGAGACCAGAGATCCCAGAAAAGCAGCCAAACTCAGCCACAGCAAGGCTCTGCACCACATGAGCCACCCTTGGTTGTTACTGCCTCCTCCCAGACAATTCCACTTTCTACCTGGGTACAGTCAGCTCAGAAAACATGCCCTGGTCCACACAAACAGTGGGACTTCATACAGTGCGGTATATAAACACACCTGTTGGTGGGCAGTCTCAGGAAAGAAGAGAGAGAGCTCACAGGAGGCTGCAGCAGAGCAATGTGACAAAATGAGCCCCTTAGGGGGTAGGGCAGTTCCCCTTGCCCTATTTCACTGTCCCACAGGGAGCCGTGCATGTGCCATAGGACTCACTGTATTACGGCAGGTGTAGGCAGCTGCCTTTCCTGACATGAACGCTTTACTGTCACAGCAGCAGCCTTTTCTCCCATTGACCCTGGAGCAAGAGCAGGGTCCCTCTCCACACCATGTGTCTGGCTTTTCTGCTCCTGGGTCCTGCTGCCCCTCAAGACTGCAGAGCTGCTTGCACGTCCTGGTAGCAAATCCCTAGAGAAGAGCGAGCTCTGTGCATGTTTGTTTCTGTAAGTTCAACTCACTCATGCCCAGACATAGGCTTGTTGAACTGAGGTGTTCCCACACACGTCCCCAGCACGCAGCGGTGAACATTAAAACACAACAACCAAAAAGCAGCTTCTCAAGGGTGTGTAGCATCCTATCCAAAACCAGAGAGTACCAAGTTGCATGGTGGGTGCTTGGAGCAGACCCAGCATTAGAAAAGCGGTCAGTGCAGCGTGAGCAAAGTGTTCAGCACAGCAAAAGCCCAAACTAAATAACCTCCTCAGTCCTTTCCATTTGTTTTCTAGGATGCTGCGCAGAGAGTGAGAAAGCCTAGGAGTACAGAAGTGCTCTTGCAAAGAAAATGCAGCATTTGCTGTGTTCTCTATCCCAGCTTTTCACTGATAAACAACTGTGGCATCAAACAAAGTTTGCACAGAGTCACCCTGCCCCGTGCAGGCTGGGCTCTCTGGACAGTCTGAGTCTGGGAAGAGGCAGTGTCTGGAGGCTTAGTGGTTATTAGCCATAGGACAACAATGAATGGCAATCCTGGAAGTCACTTCTATGTGAGCATGAAGATTTGTGCCCAAGCCTTTTCCATGCACGAATCTTTGAGGGTTTCCAAGAAGTAGCGGAGCACAGAGATTAAAAGGATCAGGAGCTCAGCACTCTTGACTGACTTTGTAATCAATCCATTGCTGCTGTTTTTCCTCCTAGCTGCACAACATGCACAGTGCCAGAACTCCCTGTCTGACTTGGACACTTTGGGGAAACACACCCTTGGAAGGGCTTGCAGCAAACAAGATCTGCCCCTTTCTCACCCTGCAACTGAAGGAGGGGAAGGAGAAATCAAAACAGAAACCCCAGCATATATTTCCTCAATCCTACCTGTCATCTTGTTGGTCCAGGGCAAGGAATACTCCAGTAGGGACTTCAGGACTTCCGGAAAGTCCAGGGCAGTAGGGCCCCCAGGGGTGTTGCAGCTTGACATGTCCTGTCCTGGGACTGTGCCAGCAGGGCTAAGGGAGGGCCAGGTGCCTGGCCACCAGCGTTACACCCCACGCTCCTGGGTGTTGCGAGACAGGCTCGGAGGCACCCGGAGTGGGTTTGCTGAACTACTCTGGCTGAGAAAAAAACAAGGAAGAAGGGAAACAGCCTGGCAGAGATGCAGCTTGCCTGGCTGTCTTCACCTCCCCCTCTCCCACTCTGAAGTGGCCAATTGTGGAAATAGCTTGCAGCCTTGCAGGGCTGGGCCGGGCGCCTGGCCAGCGTGGTTTTACAGGGCCTCTCCCAGCCAATCCGGCAGCAGAGAACTGGGCCAGTTATCTAACTTTGCAAAGGCAGCACCCTTTTCCTTCCCAAGGTGTTATAACAAATACATGTGTCGGAAAGGGGAAAAAAGCAAGCATGCGCTGTCAGGGGTACACGTCGGCTGCAAACACAACAGCAAAGGGATCCCTGACGAGTGCTTGGGAAGCTTTGAGGAGCTCCAAGCTGTGCAGGTCGCTACAGGGAGATGCACATGCTGTCTGCATCTGCCTGCTAACTTTTTAGCTGAGATGAAGATAGTGACATTATTTGTATGTGATGCAACAATTGCTGTGTGTCCCTCCTAAGTTAATATTGATAATAGTACAAGGTTTCTTTCTTATAAAGTGTGCATCATCCTCAAAATATAGGATTTTTCTTCTTAAGTGGCACAGAATTTTATGAGAAAGCAAACAGCCTCCTCTCAGAGCAGTGATGTACAGGAAGAGAGTTCATGAACCCTGCAAATACCCTGGTAACAGCTGGTTAAGTAAGATCTTGAGCACACAAAGCCCCTCCTCTCCTGTCAGTGAAATTTTTAGCATGGAGAAAAGGACTGGAGACAGGAGGATAAAGGTCTGATCCTCTTTATCAGAACCTGGTGTGGGTAGTAGTATCTTACATGTGCTGCGGTCTTTTCTTTTGCTGAGTGTGGTATTTCGACAGAAGTGTCTTTATTTCTCAGTTTGTTCCTGTCCATTTTTCCAGGCTCAGCCTTACAGTGCCAGTGTAAGTCGGTAGAAACCAGGTATTCCTACACTGGTCTGTGAGCCACAGCAATTGGACACAGCCCAGCAAAAGCATGCATGGTGTTTGGTCCCATAAGGAAATGCATTTGATTTAATCCAATAGAAACCAAAAAGAAAGAATTACCTAGCCAGGTTGGGTGGTTGAGAATTTCAGTTTAGCTGGAGAAGCCTCGTGATCTAGATCCAAATCTAATCAGTCTCAGAAATCACACAATAGTTGGTTTAGTAGAATTCGTAATTATGGTACATAATAACCTCTTCAGATTTTGAGTCAGTCATAACCGTCAGTGGTGAAGCCATTCAGGGAGAACAGTCCCGTACTAACCCTGGGCTGTTACAGTGTTCACCACCCACCCAAAGCTGGAGCCAGCAGCAGACTCTGCAGACGGTCAGTGCATTCTGGCTCCTGGGGGCAAGAGACGTGATCACATCTCTCTTTCCTGGAGTACAGCCTGCCAGCCAGGAGGTCTATGTCCTTTCCTGAAATCTTCCAGTCCATTCTGGAAGACTGGAGTCACTCAGTCATGCCAGGCATCACTGATGTTTGGGACAGCTACTGTCATAAATGCCTAGTTTTGCTTCTTGTCACATGCTGTCAAGGGAAAGTGACTGGGAACAGGGTAGCTGCCCAGTGCCAGGTGGAGCTGGACCCCCTGGTTTTGTCCCAGCCTCAAACTTGTTATGAAAGCTGGACAAACATCTGGCCCCATGTCTGGAGAGACCTAAGAACTTCACAGCAGCTGCTGCAGCAACTGACTGACATTTATGGCTTCAGAAAATGAAGACAGTCATTCAGAGAAAATTAATAGAATCATAGAATGGTTTGGGGTGGAAAGTACTTTAAAGATCATCTAAATTGTCACTTAGCAGTTTGAATTATTAGCCTGCAATGGACATCTCTAAGTTTTTGTCTAGAGATCTGAGAGTGACGAGTTACACATCTCAGCTTGCATTTGCCATGTCCACAAAGTCTCCTACCAACACTGTATGTCCCTCTTGATTCAGAGTCCATGAACAATGAGCTCCTGCCCACGAGAAGAGCTTGGATAACATCACTAGCTGGATGCATCATCACCACCCTGTCTTCAAGCCCCAGGGAATCAGAACCTACACTACAGAGTCGAGTCATAGCAGTGGGGAATGTCTGTCTGCCCCTGTGTCTCTACCATGGAGAGCAGAGCTGCTTTAGTGAATGAAGTTGAAATGTCTCTGGAAAGCTGCAGGCATGGCCACAGATTGCATCACTTGTGCTGGCTGCACTGTTGTCAGATCAGATGTGTTTTTATTGTTTTTATGATCCCATTTTAATGGAGGTGCCAGCTGCTCTGCTCCATCCATCACTCAGAAGCCCAGTCAGTCCTTAACAGCACATTTTCTCACAGACTCAACCAGCCATTCAACTTATACTGGCCCTAAGTGGGTGGCACGCAAAAGGAGGCACCTAATGTGATGGAAAAGGCCAAACTCCATGAACACAAATTTAACTGGCAGAGACCAGGGCTAACTTCAGTGTATTTTCTGTAGGTCTCTTGCTGCAGCTACCCACACCGCCCAGCTGTGCTGGCTGAACCACTCAGCACATTTGCCTGAGGAGTGTGTTCAGCAGTCCTGAGGGGAAGACTGTGGGTCCTTCAACATTTGCTTTGGTCCATGCTCTCCCTCCTTCTACATTTTTATTCAAAAGAATTGTTCTTTTTTTAAGCAACCAATTCTTCTACCTTCCTTTCCCCTGGCCCCTTTGCCTTTCTGCAGTGCTCAGGTGCTTCTGCTGGCACCAAAACATGTAAATGTCTCTTTTAAAACCTCTAATTCTACTTCTGTCTCTAACAGGACCTCTAGAGAGCTCTGCCATCAGGCCCAAAGGGAACTGTAGAGCAACACTGCTGAGGTGTTACTCATAGGTACAACCTTGGTGGTAGTTTGAGACCCCGAAGAATCTTTTCAGACATTCAGACCTCAGATACAACCCTGCTCATTACAAGGAGCTGGGTGAGGGAGTTCTCTGTGCATCTTTCCAAGTTGCCGTCTTTCTCTCAGCCCCAGGAGGATTCCCTCAATTCCTTCACAGGCCACTTCCGCAGTGCTTCTGGAGTGGCCTTTCCCCTGTTCCCCCTCCTGCCAGTGTCTTGCAGTCACCCTCAGACTCAAAACAAGAGCCAGTGGCACACGTGTATGCCTCCTTGGTCAGAAACTCCTGCAGATTGTTGCTGTGGGTCTTGTTCTTGCTGATAGCACCTGGCTGCACATCAATTTATGAGGCCACCACTATAGAAGGGAATTTAATTGTTTTTCAGGTATGTATGAAAGCACAGCTGATGGGCAACCCACCAGCAGCAGTGACCTTTGACCAAAGAAAGGCATTAGTGGTTATTACTAATTGCTGTTATCTCAACTTCCTCCAATAAGGTGAAAGCTTGGCTTGGTAATCTAATGGAATGTGTCCTCTTAGAAAATAAAAACTTTTTGTCTGATTGCTTATGCAACAGTATTATCCATCCATCCATCCATCCATCCATCCATCCATCCATCCATCCACCCACCCATCCATCCATCCCTCCATCCCCAGAGCATGCTACCCACCTTTGCAAAGGAATAAATGCATTTAAATATCTTACTCTGTTTGAAAGATCAGCTAGGATGAGGAGAGTCAAATTAATGCCTCCCCAGACATAAAACCTGCTGTTATGTGTTCGGTATGATCTGGGGCACATACTTCAGCAGTGACACAGGACAGGCAGAAGCCAGCAGTACTGAAGGGACTTGTGGTGACAGACAAGATGACACTCCCCTGAAGTGAATTTGCAAATAAGGACAAAAACATGTAGAAACCTCTAGAAGCTTTGCAAATTCTGCTGTTCTTGAAGCAAGAGTATTTTCCTTTTTTTTCCTCTGTTTCTTTCAGTCACCCAAGACCATTCACATTGGCAGCACCAGCCATTACTTGGAAATTTCCATACCTCCTCACATGAGACGTCTTACAAATCAAGCCTACTCCTCAAAGTCTGTGTGGAGGCTCCAGGCCCACCCGCAAGGTTTGGTTCTTGCACCAAACCCAGCTTGGTAAGTGGTTTCCTCTTTCTTCTTTTAACCAAGCAAACCCTTTGCCAGAGGTCAATCACTGCCTCTTTACAGACATCCATACAATTTCTTGTTCTTGTACTAGTTCCTAGGACAATTGTACACTCCTCTTACAGCTTCCAGACTTAACCATGTATTTGCGTAGTGCATTGGGCTTGGTAGGGAATTTTTCTCACCTTGGCAGAGGCCTACGGACTGAGTTTCACCATGGCCATTCTGAAAGGACACTTGCACCACATCCCAGAAACTTGTCTTCTTCTGGGTTGACATGCTGCTGCTAGTGCCAGCAGACATCTATGGAGCTGCAGGAATACCCAGAACGGCAGCAGCAGGGAAGGCTGTGGCCAGACCACAGGGGTGTCAGCATCCACAGCAGATTACTTCTAAGAAAAGGAGGTGAGAGAAGGAGTGATGAAGCCAGCATGGGAGAGTGGACAGCTGAGACAAAAGTGGGACTAGGACTCTGCATTGGCTAAAGGCCCTGCCTAGTGCCTGCAACATGGGCATGCAACCCTTTGGGTACTTTCAATGGTAGCAACACACGACATAGACACACAGACTTGATAAGGCCTCACTCCTCAGAGTCCCCTTCCTACCTCTGAAAGGGCTTCCTTCCCTGGCAGGGTATGGCAGGCATACACGTGCCTGTGTATGTGTACGTATGTGCCTGCCTGTCTCCCTGTGTGGAGGAGCATTGCCGGGATCTCCCAACCAAGCAGTGAACTTCAGTGGAAGGAAGTGCCTGCACCTCCTGCCCAAGGCAAAAGAATTTCTAAAAACTAATTCCCCAAAATGAGCGCCAAAAAGTTAATGAGCTTTGCTTCCCCACCACCCCTGCCAAGACATCTCCCCTTTCCTGGGGTGCTCGCATGGCAGCTGGGCTCACCACAGCTCTGCTTCTCTGCACATGGCCTTCCCTTGTGAGGTGCCATTTGCCAGAGAACTAGGTGCTAGGCAGGGAGAAAACGTGAGAAAGGGCCTTGGGATCACCAGAAGTTGTACTGTCCTGGGCAGGAAGGACATCTAGAGCTGCTTTGCATTTCCCTGCTCTGAAAACACTTTGGCAGCCTGGGCAGAGACAGCTTTGGGAGCTCTCGGAACAAGCCTTGGCAGGAGGCAGAGTCTAGGAGGTGCCAAGAGCAGCAATAAACCAAGGGGTTGAAAGGAGGATGGGGAAATCCAAGGCCAGTGATAGAGTGATGGGAGACCATGGGAGACCACTGGGTGGGACAGCAAGATACACATTCCTGTGGCTGCTTCCATCTCAAAACCAAGGCTGTCTGTAAGGACCTGGACTGTCCATCAGCCATCTCTTCCTACTCACACCCGCTAGGGCCAACATAGTCCCCAGCAAGAGAAGGGATCCAGCATTTTAGCACAAGAGGTCTGAGCTTGATGGAAAGATCCAGGAGTCAGCTGAGCCTGGGAAGGCACGTGGGCTGAAACAAAACAAATGACCTTTAGAAAAGCTTGGACAGTTTGGCTGCCACTGATCCCCCAAAACCAAGATGTGAATGGTCTCGAACAGGAGAAGCTCCAGACTGTCTAGAGCTTATTTTGAAACACTGCCGCTGTACTGAATCCTCACCACAGCTCCCAGGGGCAATGCCCAGCCGTGTTGCAGTTATTCTCAAGCCATTCTGCTGAGGCAAACTGAGGCCGTCTCACTCCCATGGAAGCAGGACTTTCCCTCTCTGCCTCAGAGCTTTGCTGGGGTACAGATGGGGGAGTGTGCCTTGGTATTCAATTAGCAAAACTATGCAGCTCTTCTTCCTTCCCGACCATCTGCCTGGAGGGCCCCAGCGCTATTGGAAGCCCACAGCTAAGGCAGACATAGGAAATCCACTGAGAACAAAGGAAATACACCAAAGAGCATCTCCAGAGCCGAGTGCTTTTCCAGTTCAAAGCAAGCCAAATCCACTCTGGCATCTGGGTTTAGAGATTTTCATCCCAGACCTGGGTAAATGTCATTTTTTGGAGGATTAATCCAGATGGTTATGAATGACCCTATTTACTGAGTCTCTGCTATGTCTGTGCTTCCTGAGACTCTGGAAAAAGTAGTAGTTTTCTGGGGCACCACCATTCATAAGATAAACTGCAGAGATGAGCATCCCTGAAAGCGGCAATCTTGGGAGCTGCCAGGGACAGGACTGTTGTGATGGGAAATGAGTAAGCTGGAGCTGTCATCTGGTCTGGTCCCTGCTCTTGTCTTTGCTGCACCTAGATCTGTTTTCAGGAAACACCACTCCTGTCCCAGAAGCACCAGGACACACTACTCCTGCCTGGAGGGGGAACCACAGAGAAACAGGAGGTGACAATCGATCTGGGAAGGGAGAGAGGTTATGTGGAACGGACAGGTCCTGTCCTGTCCACTCCCTTCCTGGGGTGAAAGGGATGAGGCTGAATGAGACATGGCTCAGTTCCTGAGCAGAGCCTGTAGCTTTCCAAGAAGCCCCAAGAGCTATGTGTCCACAGGACCTCTGCCTAGAACCATCCCATAGCACGCAACCAAGTCTGTTAAGTGCCTTCCTCCACCGCATATTGAACAGCTTTGTGCTTCAGCTGGTGTGCCCACAGCCTCTCCTCCTCTGCTTCCCTCCAGCTAGTCACTCCCATCCAGGACTCTTTTACTATTCAGCTTGTTGCTTTCTGCCCCATGTTTTCCCCCCAGCTGCCCTACATGGTTACATCCTCTGTGTCCAGCTGGTGACCAACACACCTCCCCAGCTCCTGCATGTCAGGAACTCCCTGCTGCTCACTGTGCACAGGACACAAAACAACAAGACCCTGTTCGTGGTTGCAATGGCAGCAGCAAACACAATGAAGAGGATGACACCATTTGCATCATCTGCTGTCACTGCCCAGAAATGTTTCTCTATAGTGTGGGTAGCAGAGACAGTCACAGGATTACTTAGTATTCTCATCTACAGCGAACTCCCTCTGCCAGGCTGCTGTGTGACAGCATTAACCATCTTCAGTATGAAGTCTTCCTCCCACCTTTCAGGGATTTCTACCCTGCTCCTTTCAATCTTCCACAGAACCTGGATTTTTCCTGGCTGACCTGGTCTTTACATCTGCTGAAGTTCCTAGGAAGATCTGAATACTGAAATCACTCTTTTTCTTCTTCTCCAAAATACAAGTTTATTTCAGTGAAGAAACACCAGTTTACAGCTGAGGTTCAAACCTGCAAGGAAAAGAGGCGTTTTTCTCTTGATGCTTTGTCTGTCTCACAATTTGACAATTTTGGTTTCAATTGTACTGAAAAAGCTACCCTCAACTTTTGCCAGCATGGCCTCAATAATCTTTGGAATGTAAAACTAGTGTCTCTCACATTTCATGTACTCAATTGATGCACCTTGGAAGTGCACATATCTTCTCATTCCCCCTGAACTACAAGAATGTGTTCAGGCCTCTTCTCTGACCAGAAGGACATGAGTTCTTATGTCTGCATGAAGGCACATCAAGGAGATGTGTGACAAACCTTGTCTCTTCAGGCCTCGCTGGATTTGGCAGGAACCTCGCTGGACCTTCTGGTCACTACCAGCTTATACAGCAGTAACAGGGCTTATCCATGGGACTCTCCTGTCTTCACCACATCTCGAGTTTTGATTTCATCAAGAATCTAGATTAATCTGCATCACGATGGATTCGAAAAATAAAGAAGCTGGGTTTATTAATAAATGTTTTCACTGACCTCTTCCCGCACTGCAGTTTCTTCACACAGCATCCTCTCCAGGAGGAAAGTAAGTGCACAGACACTTCCCATGGCCCAAGCTGTGTGCGACTCGGTGGGTAGGGCTAAGGGTACGTTCCCTAGCAGGGTGCACACTGGCAGGCAAAAGAACTGGCCAACCCAGTTGAACAGAACAGCCTACACAGCAGAAGAATCTCTAGATGAAGGTGCTACAAGACGCGATTACTGGAGGTTTCAAAACACAGGTTACCCAAACACCTGAAACTATGTGTTAATGCAGAGCACATGGATTCTTGGCACTGGGGGAAAGAAAAACATCTTAAATACACCTAAAGTTCACAAGAACTGTGTTTGATGAAGAACTGCATGAACTGTTAATATGCACATAGGCAATTTTCCACTCAGCAAGAAGAGCAGCAGATTATACTTAAAGAAGGGAGAAAGCCAAAGTGGTCCAATGCTCGACGTGCTCCCTTTGCTTCCCTCCTCACAGCAGGGAAACCCGAAAGCAAGATAAAAATCCTTTGCAGGCTATTTGAAAAACACAAACACACTCTGAATCAGGGGAGGGTTTAAAGTGCACACTTTTATTTTCTATTACAAAGGCTAAAAGAAGCAAGTTTGGTTTTTCTTTCTTTATTTAAGAACAAAAACAAAAATGTTGTTAAAACATCTACATAATTATCTTGATACTAGACCTTATGAAAGATACTAAGTTTCTTTTTAATAGTAAAGCGTGGTATTCTTAAATTATATTAATACAAAGACATATTAAAGGACTCAAAATCATTATTACCCAGCTCAGAACTGCAGCATCCCCTTGCTGTCTTTTCCTTTCACTTGCTAAAACCCATCCGTTTTTGACATACAGTTTCATACAAGCTAAGTAGGGTATTTTCTGTTGTTTTGTTTTTTTTTCCTTCTCCCTGTAAAGGCCAGGTTAACTCCAGTGCCAGTGTCACCTAAATACCTGCCCATACCAAAGAATTTGGGAAAAGATTTTCACTAAGTCCTCAGCATTTAATAAGTTTCTGCTCTGTGTGAATCTCTGTGGTTATTTTACAGGATATGAGATTTTATTCTAATGTTATAAAATTAAAACATCACTTCCTTTGTTAATAACCCTCAGATTTGGTTCTGTACTGCAGAATTTTCTTCTCCTTCTCTCACACAAATGAAGAAGAGAGAGTTCTCACAGGGTCTTGAGAACACACCACTAAAGCAGCCCCTACAACTTGTGGTTTATCTGCTGTAGAGCTGTGAGCACTGAGCATTTCTGCTGAGAGCACATAATGTGCTGAAGAAAACCCTCTTGGCTTGATATAGCAAGCCTGGGAAGTCAAGTGTGAAACTTCCCGCCTTTCACAATACCCCTTCAAATAATATAAGCAAAGCCTTATATTAAAACTTTACTCGCTAGTTAGCAGTATAATACTCTCTCACTGAGATGGGACTGCAAGGACATCCTAAAGGGTTTCAAAAATGTGAACAGGGAAACCTGTCCCATCTCAAAGTTTATACCTATCTATATAAAACCCTCCCCTCTTTTGTTATTTCCCTTTCCCTATCCCAAATAAAAGGCTTCATACTTAAACTGGAGATGCTGCGTTTCCTGGCCTGAGTCCTTTTCCCTTACCCTCATTTAAAAGATTCCTTCGATACCACACACATATAATATTATATAGAGCGATATATTTAATACCTGTGTATATATGCTTCATGGAAGGGGTCACATATATACACACTAAAACAAGTCTGGTGACAAAGTACTGCAACACCACAGACCAGATTATCATATCAGGGAAAACAAAGAGACACTTGATACAACCCCCGTGACCATGGGCCTCCCTCACCTCACCTCACCTCACCCTCGCCCCCTCCCCATATCGGCCCCAGCCTGAACCTCTGAAGTCCCACCAAGCAGCTCAGCACTCATTGAAGAGAGGGGGAGAGGGGACAGCGACCCACTGTAATCTAAACAAGTCATTGCATGAGAAATCATGGGTCAGTGAACGCTAGAGTCACACTAGAGATGCAGGTTTGTTTTGAAAATAAAAAACACATTCCAGTGTCCCCCAGTCCAGATTTCCTTCCTTGGCATCTCTGCCCAAGAAGAGCGGAACAAGAAAACCCAGGAGCTGATGCCTGTCTCCTCCCATCTCTAAAGCTGACCACTTGAGCACAAGGATGACCAGGAGAAGGTACCATAGCTACCAAAAAGGATAGAGGAGAAAATACAGCACCTGACCACTCAAAAATTGCCATGTCTGATATTGCTCATAGCAAACCAGAGACTACCATCCACATTTTAAGGGAGAGGAAAAAAAGCTCAGCAGAAAAGTGGTTAAGTTGCCCAGGAAAGAGGCTGAGACACCATCCCCAGAGGTATTTAAAAATACATGTAGATGTGGCACTTCAGGACATGGTTTAGTCTGGGACTTGGCAGTGCCAGGTTAATGACTGGACCTGATGATCTTTGAGGTCTTTTCAACTTAATGATTCTAAGTTCAGAGGCACATTCAGTTTACTTAGAGCCTACCATCTTTCTGGAAAGATTCCAGACCAGAGTGCAGAGCACTCTGGACCCCACCTATCACAGTAAAGCTGAAGCACCTTCCTGTGCTGCCCCACAGCATGTCCACATCTCCCAGTTTCCACATCCCATCTCTCCTGAAGCTGTGAACCCCAAGGATATGGGAGCAGGGAGGAACGAGAGGACCCAGCAAAGCCAAAGCGCCAGTTTGTGGCCAGATTGTATTTACCATGGATACAGCCCTACCAGCCCCAAGGGCTCTGAGACTGCTGTCCTGGGAGACTGTATGAAAAAGACATCCCTGATGAGGACCGGGAGGGAGATGTGTTTGTGTTTGAGTGGATGGTGCCATCCATGCATGCAAAACTGCAGAGCACAGCTGGACTGCAGAAGAGAGAAGGAGAGGGAAGCTCAGGACAGGGGACACGTTTACTGCTTACAGGATGAGACCACCAGAAAGGACAAGGCTGGCGTTCAGAGCAGTAGCACTTCTCACTGCTGCCACTTATAAAAGCAAAAATCCTGTCCCAGAGTTCAGCATTACTGGTTATCCCACCACAGCACACATCAGGCAGCACAGGAGCAGGCCATGGCTGGGTCCTGCTGTGCCACTCACTCCCCACCACTGTCCCTGCTCTGGGTCGCATCCTGGTTGCACTTTGCATCCGCAAGCTCCCTGCCCTGGCTCTGAGGAGGAAGGGGCTGGACCTCTGGTACTGGTAAGCACTTCCAGCTGGATTCCCATCAGCTAAACTTTGCCCATGCTGCGCAATGGTGTCCTTTTAAATGGGTCCCCACCCAGTTCTTCTGGCAGTGGAGGGAGACATGCAGCTCTAAGTAACTAGAAACACATGCCATTTAAAGAGCAAGAAAGGAACACCATTACCTCCCTCCCTTCCTCACTTCAGGACACAAGGCAACACAGAAACACAGGTTCCTTTTAGTGACTGCCTCCCTCCTGACCGATACGGCTGTGCGGACTTTAGTGACACACGGCGTGTCACAGACTCCGCTACACCTCCTAGATGGGTTCTCTTTTACTTGTACCAGTCACACCAGCCAAAAAAACAAACCCAAACTATCTGCCCTGAATACCTGCCGCACACTGGAAAAGACATCTAATGAGAAGTCACCAACTTGCTTTCTGAGTATAGTCAGCTGAAATTTGAAGTCACCCACAACCCAGTTCCTGCTGCCGCAAGCAGTTTCATTACTTCGCTGCTTTTACCTTGCACTCCTTATACCACACAGCTGTTATTCTCCTCAGCACCAGGTGATGCCTCAGGGCAATACTGACAGATAGAGCATAAGCCTAGGTATTTTAAGCCAGATCTAGTGGTTTTCCTTTGCACCTCAATGCCTATTTCTTCTGGTACCGAACTCCCAGAAGAGCAGGAGGGCTGCAGCAGGATAAGTGGGGCTTACTCTGCAGCACTGAGAAAAGGAACATAAGAAATTCATGGTCACCTTTTCACCAGATTTCATAAAATCATACGACAGCCTGGGCTGGAAGGAACCTTAAAGACCATCTAGTTCAAATCCCCCTGTCATTTAGAAGGACACCTTCCACCAGACCACGTTGCTCAGAGCTCTATCCAACCTGGACTTGAACACCTCCAGGGATGGGGCATCTACAACTTTTCTGGCGCTCTCTCTCAGCTTTGTCCTCCAGACCTCTGCAGTCATGCTCTGAATTGAAAGGCAGAAGAATGACACAAGGAGAAATTATCTGATTTGCAGCCCAGTACAGACTGAATTAATTCCTTTCAATGAAGGACAGGGAAAACAAAAAGATGAAGTGGAAGGAGAATTTGGAGGAAAGAAGAGAGAAAAGATGGATCACAAACTCAGTGAGCGTGGCGTCACTGGCCAACGAGAATCAAATTCACTAATTCATTCACCACTAATAAATCATCGTCTCATAATCTTAAAACAAAAGAAAAGAAAAAGTTCTCTTTGCGAGACACAGATCTCGCTCTCCCTGCTACTGCCACTCGGAAAACCCACCCCGTGTTTCTGCAGCTGACAGACTCCCCCCAGCCCTTACTATACGTCATCCCGCAATAGGAAGTTGTATTTTCCGAAGTCATCATCCCTGGGGCAGAGCAGCATGTCCTTGCGGGCTTTGGCCAGTTTCTGTTTCAGCACTTCCCTCCGGTCTAGCCACTCCGTCAGCTCATCCTGCCCATGGGCATAGCGACACTCCTCTCCCTCAGGACAGGCCTTGTTCTTCTGGAACCTGCCGGCACAAGGAGCACAGTCAGGAGGGCACCCCCAGTACAGGGGTTTGAGCTCCCTGTGTGGGAAACTTGTCAGGACCCACTGAAACATGCTGTGAACTCTCCTTTTTAAGGGCGAGCTGATTCTCCTACAAACCCATGTGCAAGTGAGAAAGACATCGAGGCTGGGAAAAAAACAGAGCAGTGAAAATAGTGGCTACAAGGGGATTTAGGCAAGAGCACAAAAAAATGTGAGCCGGAACTGGACCAGTGGGGTTGAGGAAAAACCAGTGCATAAGAGAGGAAATGCCAGGTAACCAGCATGAAAGACAGAGCCTTCTTACTAACCAAAATGGCATTTTTAACCATCACAAGCTTTCTGAAGGCACCCTAAGGTGCTGATTCAGAGGGTGTGAGACATTCAAACCATTTAATAAGGCACCTGGGATTCCCCCAAGCACTGGGCCAAGGGGATATTCAGCAGCCTCAGAGCTGAGAGCATCCTGGCTATGAAGGGCACAGGTGCAGACAGGAAGCTCTCCTTTTCTCCTTTTCTTCTCCTTTCTTCTGTGTCTAAAGACACATGTTCAGGAATGTGTTTTTACCCCTCAGTATATGTGTCTGAGGCCCTCTGTGACCCAACAGCAGCCTCACTGTCACCCAAACCTGTCATCTCATCCCACTCCTCCTCCATGCAGAAGTCTCCAAGAACTCTGTGAGAGGATGAGGAGGGATGACAGAAGCCCTGGGCCTGTTACCCTGGCCCTGCAGCAGCAGCAGCAGCACAGGAGGGAGGTGAGACAGTGGTACCTCTCGCAGAGCCGGAATTCTCCCATGGGGAAGCGGTAGCTCCAGCAGCTGGAGTCACTGTCTGAGGTGAAGACCTTCTCCTTGTGTTTCTCCGACTGGATGTGCTGCTGCCATTGCTTCTTGCTGTTGCTGTTTTTCCCACAGAGCCAGCAGTGGTAGCCCATCTAACAAGTGCAGACAGGGAAAAGGGCGAGTCAGTGCAGTAACATTCACATCCACTGGCCTTCCCTGTGCTGGCACTGCCTCTCCCCCTCTCCTTCCAGAGCATCCTGGAAGCTCCACTCAGTCTATGACTACCCACACTTCTCTGCCATGTCATCTGTAGGGAATTGTGCTGACACTAAAGGGGAACAGAGGAGATGCTCTGTCAGAGTTTATCTATGGGTCAAACAGGCTCAGGGGACAGAGCAGTTCAGTTCATTGACATGGTCCCCCTGCCCTTGCAGGCCCCAGTGGGGTCTCACTTCAAGGTCCCCAGGTTCACAGACAATGCAGGACTCCTCAGTAGCACAGACCCTTGCACCAGTACCACCCCAGGCATAAGGCATCCACCTCTAGTTTTCCAAGGCTTTTGTGCCAGCTCTTCTCCAAGCTTCTTTCTCTTCTGACAGGCCTGCAGTGGTTTTGCCAGCTTGCCTAGGAGCAGGCAGGAACCCTGGAGAGAGGCTGAGCCCATGCAAAAGGGAACATAAAGTAAACTCCTAATGACTTGAGGATTAACAGAAAAGCCATTGCAGAGCCTTGCTGACCCCAGGTTGATCTCTTCCCTCTTCAGCTGTGGTGCCCTTGCTGTGCTGCTCTAAGCTGTCCATTTAACCTATGTTAATACAGGCTCTGTTCCACTAGAGCAATGCAGTCCCTTCTAGCCACTCCTGGAGCACAGGAGAGAGACAGGCTGGCAGCACTGAGGAGGAGAAGGAGGAATGAAGGGTAAGAGATCAGCTTATTACCATGATGTCAGCATAGTCAGTGGGCATCTGGATCTGTTTCTCCCCTTCTCGCGAGGTGAGTGGCATTCCCTCTCCAGGCTTCCCAGGATTGTGTTTCTTTAGCCACATGTCATAGGTCTGCTGCATATCTAGTACTGCACAAAAGGTGATACGTGAAGCCACTCAGACAACCTCCCCCTTGTGCACAAGCTATGAGGAAAGGACAAATGCTGGGGCAGCCCTTCCCTCCCCTCGCCTGTGCAGCAGCACCACACCGAAGGCCTGTGCCCCATGTCATCTCTTCAGGTGAGACCCCTGGGGAAAGGAGCCAAATTCACACCACACCACCTGGCATGGGGGGTGTCTTCTATCAGTCAAGGGGCAACTGTGACAGCATCCACACAAACTTTTCAGAAAAGTGGCAAACTGCCGCACCATCTCCTTGGAATTCACCCCACAAGATGATCCTCCATCAGGCCTGATTCTGCTTGACCTCAGAAGACATCTCACCCATCCAGGAAGCTAAGGCAGGGGCTGGTTTCAGATCCATCTCTTCCCTCTAAGCCCAAGCTTCACCCTCAGCACTAGAGAGGGAGGAGAGCCTTTAAGCAAGCTGGCCACAGGAAGCACTGCAGAGGGGAGGAAGACCTAATGATAGCTTGCTCTAAGTTCAAAACCTGCCCACAGAACTGCAGTGAATGTCTCTTGTGGCTTTTGATTTAAGAGCCACTCAGCATACTTCTGGGAAGGGAAATTTGAGGTGGAAGCTTTAACTACACATCTGCCTTTGCAAGATGAGCACCTGAAAGAAGCTATGGAAACACAAATGTTTGCAGACATCGATATGATGCTTTAAGTGTGATGCATTAGCGATTTACTCCTTGCTAAATGGGTGATTGAGGAACGCGAGGCAACTGGGGATAATGAATGCAAATTCCCCCAAACTGAAACAATGCTGTCATTTGAAGATTCACCTTTGAACAAACACACCCAGTCTGATGTGCTTTAAAGGCCCCAGCAATGAAATTACTTGAACTGCAACAAGTAACAGTTTGGCCAAACAGAGGGAAGGACCCTCCACAGAATCACACGGACCAAAAAAACTCAGGACAGGCCTGAAATCCTTCAGGCTTTCCAGCAGCTCCCACAGAGGCAGGTGAGCACCTGAACAACTGGCCCTTTCTTCCCAGCTTCCTGTTGATCTGAATAAATGAGGATTTCTGCCACGGAGCTGGCTGCCCAGGACATGGGCAACCCCTCAACTATCCCCCAAAAGGTAAGCCTGCAGAATTAAATACAGACAAGTTCCTCCACAAAGGCACCACCCAGCGATGTTCTCATCCAGGATCTCAACTCCACCCCTTTGAATACAATGCCATGAGCAGGGAGTGCCACAGCCCAGGAACAAGGGATATGAGCAGAAATAGGTAAGATAGCCAAGGCAGATAGAAGACAGACAAGAAACATACAGGAGCAGCTACAGGCCAGGACTGGTGCTTTGGCAGAGCTCCATATGGAGCCAAGCCAGGGACATTACAGGCAACTGGAGGGACAGCACAGGGTGGATTCAAAAGTGATGCAGAAAGAGAGGGCAGCAGTGAAGCAATGTAAGACATAAACCCAGTGTGCACTAGTCCCACAGCAAGGGATTCAAGAGATATATGCACATTTAAGAAAAGAGCAGCTGTAGACAGACCTGACCCATAATCCCTCCTAAACTCATGGTAGCAACCTTGTCAGCTCCATATCTGTTGTCAAGAATATGTCTTAACAGACCCTCCATCCACTGCCCAAATGTGCTCTTCCCTCTCCCCAAATGCTTTGGTCCACATTTCCCCCACTCACTTTTATTTTCCTTCATGAAGGTCCACATGTCTCTCTCTTCAGGGCTGTGGGCAAAGGAGCAGTTGCCCACATACTGGCATTTCCTGCCATTCTGTGCATGGATACACAACTGTTAAAAGACCGAGAGAAAAATTTAGCATCTGCACAATCAGTCCTCGCTGGAGGGGAAAGTGAGTTCAATAACCAGCCGGGGCATTAAATTGCACAGGAGAGGTTGCAAACAGGATAGTTTATATATCGTTAACTCATGCTTCTTTTCCTCAGTCTCCTGATGACATAAACACACAGGCAGTTCAGCACCTGTTGCCATTTCCATAGGTGACTGGGTGCAGGTACAGGGTGACAGCAGGGAGCAACCTGGATCCACCCAGTAGTATCTGCTACTGATCAAGCTGCTGGTCCCCAAAGGTGACTCATTCTCCAGACATCTCTGAGTGGGTGAAGAGTGGCCCTATGGGTTGCTTAGACCACACTAGTGCACACACAGCTACCAACAGCATCACTGCCAGAGAAAAAGAGGAGCTTGCCAAACATCATATTTACTGATCATTTCTTCTCCCCCCGTCCTGACGCAAAAGGAGGATCTACCATAGGGTAGGGGGAAGGAGCTTTCTCCCTTCAGGGAAAAAGGAAAGGAGAGGGAGAGAGCATCACATTTGGGGCTGGGGTTGGAGGCTGGATATCTGTAATTTTCCTCACAGCACATGGCTTTTTAGCTGAGTTCTTAGTTTCGCTTTCAAAACCCATTGTGAGCAAGTTTCACAATCTACAGCAGCACAGTCACAGCAAAGGCAGGGATAGGCTTCTCCTGAGCATCTCGCCTCTCACCCACATTGAGAAACCCTGACCTAAGGGGAGTCTTAAATTTCATTCCCTAACCCTGTGCCAGCCAGAGATGCATTAACAGTTCTTGTTACGCATTAGCAGCAATATTGCAAACTTGCATTTATGTGTAGAGTGGTTTGAATGGGTGCTGCTCCTTTTTCTGCTCCATCTTTTTTCTGGATGTGTTTTGCTGTCATCAGCCTGTCCTTACCTCCCATCTCAGCCATCATGTGCTTGCCTCCCTGACAGGTCTTCGAGGGAGCAGCCCTCAAAGCACTGCACTGTGGTGGAAGGGAAAGGGGTGGGGCACCTGGCCATGCCGGGCACGGGGCTTACATCATATTGCTGTGGGAAGTTGCGGATGGAAGGCAGTGGTCGGACTGACACCCACTTCTTCTTAGCTTTGGACATCACCAGCAGGACACGGCGTTCCTTTGTCCAACTGAAGAGAATAAATCAAGAGAGGCATAAGGAAGAGCAGAACAAGGGTTCTTTACCTCAGAGACCCTTAAATATTGAGAGATGAGCAGATCCCCCTGTCCAGCTTGTCCCTGCTCTATCTGGCTGTTCCTAGACATGCACATCTGTGATGGAGAAGCCACAGAAGAAGGCTGTTTTAGGAGGACTTCTCCCAGTACGTATTACCTATTTCCTGGGGTACCTTTTTTCATAAAGCCACAAAATCTCCCCCAAATCTCACATGGCATCACCACGAATTATTAAACAGCTGCATTCCACCCTTCGACACAGCCAATTCTTGTGCAATCAGATCCATGAAAAACACTTGGGAATATTTTCTGCTTGAAAGGTGCAACAGAAATGCAAGTCATTACAAGCACTGCCTTATGAACAGTGCCAGGAAGTATTAATTCTCCTGCAGCTCCAGCAAGCAATCACCAGGAGATACCCTGAGCAAAAACCCCAGTTCTATTCAGCAGCTGCACAAAGAGGTATTACTTTTTTCCCATCCCAGGAAGCAATCCTCACCTGCTTCCTTCCTCCAGAAACTGCTGCTTCTGTCTCTTCTTCAACAAAAGTCTTAGATTTGCAATAGAAAGCTGGACTGTGCCTTTGTGGCTTGTGTTATGGGAAGAGAAGTCCTATAAACCATCCTATCCCTCCAGGCTGCCTGGGTGAGACAGGCCACAGTTTCCATGACCAAACAGTGACTTCCCAGACAATATTTCTCCTCTAGGGGGCTTATAAGAGAGATGGGGACAAATTTTTGAGTAGGGCCTGTAGTGTTGGGACAAGGGGTAGTGGCTTGAAACTGAAAGAGAGTAGATTCAGGGAAGATATAAGGAAGGAAATTTTTATGATGAGGGTGTTGAAACACTGGCACAACTCAAGAGAGGTGGCAGATGCCCCATCCCTGGAAACATTCCAGGTCAGACTGAGCAACCTGATCTAGGTGAAGATGTGCCTGCTCATTGCAGGACGGCTGGATTAGATGACCTTTAAAGGTCTCTCCCAATCCAAACTGTTCTATAATTCAATGATTCTATCACACCAAACGTTCTCAGGGGCCCCAAGGAGTCAAGAGCTGCAAAAAGACAAGACATGACATCACAGAGGAGCAACCAAAGCAATGAAAGAGCCAAGGGAAACTAATTTAAAAGGAAGCAGAATACCTTGTATCATTGCTAATTGTGACCTGACATCTGCAGACAGCTAAGAGTATAAACACATGCAGAGGAGAACTCTGTTAGTGACCTTGCTAAGAAGAACTGATAGGAACTAGGAGAAAAGGGAATTGTGGGAGCTGGACTGCATGTGCCAGGAGTAACAATCTGCACAATGCTGGCAGCAAATACACACTGTAAAGAGAGATGGAAGCTGGAAAACTGCTATCTGCAGTGCTTGCTATAGTGACAAACACCCCGAGCAGTGAGAGGCTGCTAGGAAACCTTATAGCCTCTTCCAAAGATGCCAAATGAAGCCCTGGAGAAGGTAGGATGAAAAATTCCTGCCCTTAAAGAGGGGTAGAGGAAATAGAAGGTTGCATTGCTCACCAGTGGGGGGCTTTGGCACTACAGTACTTGAGGTCTTTATCTGGCTCCACCAGCTGCCCGTTCCTCCAGCACTGGCCACACACAAATTTCATCTGGAGGTCAAAGGTGCTTGACGTGGGAGTCCGGGGAGAAGCCTGGGGAAAAGAACCACAGCCTCAGGCGAACAGAGGCAAAATGCACCCCCCAAACCTGCCACGGAGACGCTGGCAGCTCCCCACACGCCTGTGTGCCAGTGACAAGCCAGATTAAATCAGCTCTCCTTTGCCAGTGTTAGCTGGTGGCCCAATGAGATACCAGACAGGAGCAAAACCACTGCTTGCTTCAGCATGATTTCCTGGGCTTTGACATCTGGCCAAAAGGACAGACAGCCTGGCAGCTTCCAGCACTGACCAGGCCTGGCTGTGAAACCCCTGCAGCGTATCTCCGTGTACAGACAAACTCTGCAAGACCTGCCCCAGAGCTTAATCCCCACTTCCCTGCAGGGAGGGCAATCCATGTCCCACTCTGCCTGTGGAGAGCACTCGGTCACACAGCCGGGAGAGCCCCCTTGGGAGGAAGCTGGACCACATCACAACGCAGGACCCAAAACTTCTGCTTTTGGACCAAGAAGCTCATGTCACACCTAACATTTGACACCATGAAGTCAGAGCTGGGTCCTCTTGTAGATATCCTTCCAAGCTGTTTCTGGGCAGGTTTCCATCTCTCACAGTTCCTCTGCACTGGGTTTCACAAGCAGTTAAATCATAGACTCTGGACAGAGGTACAGTGCACCTATTTCACATCTTCTCAGCCACTGCACTTATTGCCCCCACCCCACCTGAGAAGGCTGGTTTGGGATTATGACTAGCAGACTGGAGAAGGAAAAAAAAAGGAGCCAATCTCATATCATTGCTGCCTCATGTTTTCTGAGCAAATCTCTGGAAAAATGTTTGCATTCTGTATCACCACTGGAAGAACATGAGGCTGGTGTCTCCAGTTAATTTCCAAACCAAAGAACAAACCTGACTGGATGCCAGTGGCCCTGGGCACGGGAGTATGTGAGAGTACAAGAGAACACCCTGGCCACTGAGCTGGCCATGAAGCACAAAGGTCATGCACCCGCGGAACAATTCTCTTGTCAACCACATCAGCACCCATCTGCCTTGACTTTAACCCAAGCATCTCACAATAAACAGACATGCAAGCTGTGTCCCTGAAAGCAGGTTTCTGCCAACAATTGATCAGCAGCAGCATGGAGTCTGGCTGCATCCCTCGGTGAAGGGAAAAGAGCAAGCACAGGCAACACAGAATCAAAGCATTTCCCAGGAGATGCACCATCAGCTATCAACTACCACTCTGCATCCTCCAGGCCTAGTCTTTCAGAGAACCAGAGCTGACATATAAAAGGTCCTCTGTCTCTGTGAAAAGCTGACCAGGGAGCTGACTGTGCCTGTGCTGCCTACAAGGGGCCATCAGTTCTCTAAAGTCCCAGCCAAAGGACCCTCCGAGAGAACCAGCATCTCTTTGGGAAAGCAGCAGCGATTCTGGCCTATCCATCTGCAAGAATGACCTTTCTGGTGGCTCCCAGCACATGACTTGTTCATCACTTGCTGTCAGCTGTCACCTGTGCTGGTGACCACCAAGAACACATTGAAGTGGCTGGCTGTGGGATGAGCAGAATTGAGACCTGGGCTACCATGGAAGGCAATAAGGTGCCTCCCTCTCAGATGTGTGGACTTTGAACGGTAGTTTTAATCTCCACTTGGTCTCCAAAGGAAATTCCACTACAGCTTGCTACTGACCCATCAAACCTACAGGCCTACAGTAACAAAATGGCACTGCTGGCATATTCCCTTTTATCCACCCCATGCTATCCTCCTGGTGACATATCTCTCAGCACTGCCAGGAAGCTTTGCTCAAACCTACTGACCCAGCAAAACTAAAAACTGAGTGTCTCCAGAAGGGACAAGAGATCAGAGAGAACGAAAATATCTCTCCGGTAGTTCTGGTAATCTGGGCTGCTTTTTCCACAAATTCTTAACCAAAAGAAGCCCCGTGCATTTCTTCATCTGAGTCACGCAAACTGCTGGTCAATCCAGTGGGCACGTATGCTCCCAAGGGATTAGGAGCCAAGCGAAAAATCAAAGCAGCTGCTGTTAATGCTACATGACTGTATTTATAAAGGCAAGACACATACCTGGCAGGCTGCTGATAACCAACAGTGTGGAAATTATATCACATGGGGCTCTAGCAGACGAAGCCAGGCAAAAGTGCCGCGGGCTATGGCACCACCCCTTGCTATGAAGCCAGACAATATAGTGCTAGCTATGCACCATGGTAACCAAATAAATACAAGTCTTTGGCACGACAGCTCTCCACTTCAGGTTCTGCAGAAAGCAACAAACCCTGCATAGCCACTCATGTCTCCTAGCTTCAGGAACCCCTCTCAGCGATCCTGAAATTTTCTCTGGAGGAGCCACATGCCTCAGGGGACTATATGAGGAGCCTAGGTTACTCAGCCACCTAACTGGGTGAGCAGAACTTAGGTGCAAGTACTCCTTAGTGGAGACTCTTTTTCCTCTCCATGCTTAAATTGGTAATTCTGAGGTCAGCTTTCATGGGGGTTCTGCAGCTGGCTAGGGGAATAAAAACAAAACAGCTCTTGAAAACCAGAAAAAATGAGTGCTAGAACCCCTCAGTTTGTGGGGATTTGATGGGAGGACACCCAGCTCCCTACAACAGCCCGCCTGCTGACTGGCTTTTCAATCTGACGCCACTAGGTTTACTCCTACAGCAGCTGCCATGAGGCTGAATTTGTGGGGCCAAGTGCAAGATTCCTGGCAGGTGCTTGGCAAGCAGTGTATCTTCATTTTCCATTTCTTGCTAGGCCTTCTGACCTTCACTGTCATAGCTACTGGGCCCCTGCATGCTGCCTGCCTCCTTTCTCCACAACTGGACAGTCCTGGGTGCTGAGTCCAACTGGCAGCTGTGACAAAACTGCAGCAAAATCCCCCAGAGCAACTTTGCTTCTGCTGACCACAGGGCACTGGAGTGTGAGTGGATCACACGGGATGGTAGGAAGGAGGGGTCTGTTTTTACAGCACTCCTGGGAAGTTGTCTTTGCCATGCAGCCAACTTGGAAAGCTGGAAGGACACTGAGAAAACTCTGAGTCACGTCAGCCTGCTTGGACAGGAAAAAACAATGGCAAAAGTAAACATCTCTCAACAGATAGCTAGTCCTGCCCGCAGGGTCTTCGGCAGCAAGCCAGGGTCTCATCCCAAAGCACAGCCCTCTGGCTGAGGACATGCTGTTGCCAAAGCCATGGTGTGCTACTGCAAACACATGCATCTGACTGACTTCACTGTCTCCCTGCACAGTGCCAGTGCCAGGCTGCCAATCCCTACAGACAGCTGGTGGTGCTGCTGGAAGGCACTTTCTGACTGTACCAACACGGCTGCTGCTTTGCCTCTGCACCCTGGAAGGTGCAGTCCAGCTCTGTGACAGGCATTTGTGGGGTACAGCCATACTTTGCCACTGGCCATCAGCCCTAGCACAGCCCACAGGGCCCAGAAACTGTAGCTCTCTGCCCATCCCCTCATGTAGCAGGCTCTGGCACTTTATTTCCCAGTCCTCTGCCCCCTGCAAGCCCCAGCAGCCAGAAATGGAACCCTCACTTAGCATCTAGATCCCACACGTTTCAGAGGACATGCTCTGATCATGCATGGTGTACAGCTTATTCCTCCAGCAGCAGCACTGCCAGACAAAGGTGAATTTGAAGCTGCAAGCCTTTCAGAAAAACAGCTATCCATTTATCTTTTTTTTTTCTTTTTTCTTTTCTTTTTTCTCATTATGCACAGCGAATGGCAAGACAGAGCTTTCTGGAAAATGCAGGTAGATTCATAGCAGGCAGAACAGAACCAATCTCTGGACTGTGCTCTTGGGGCAAGGCACACACGGAACAGGGATTGCTGATATAAATCCAACTGCTGTCACAAACTGCTGCAAATTTACACTTCGTTTCCTCCCATGTGGAGATGCAGGCCACTGCCTCTGTCCCCACACCAGGCAGAAAGAGATCACAGCCAGCTCTGGTTGCAGGGACCATTCAGATCATCCAGGGTCACTTCTCATGTAATACAGGATGTAGAAACTTGTCCTGCTTGGCTTCCTGAGAGACTAGAACATATTCCTTAAGCAAGTCACACAGTTTTGGGAACTGGAGACCTTGGTTATTCTGGACTGCTGCTTCCCATTTCTCTCCTCCAACCGTTTCAGACCACAACAGCTGCACAGGTTTATTGCTGAGCATCCCCTTGAGGATGAATCCATCTCATGCAGCATAACCAATGCAGAGATGGGACACAGAGCCCACTGCAAGTATCAGTGCAGTCACCTGCATCTTTCCTGTTGGGCTAAGCTATGCCCATCAGACCTTCCCACAGATGCTTCCCCAGCATCAGTGCCCTACAGCTTTCAGGACACTTCTGCTGGCACACAACCAAGACAAAAAACAGCAGCTAAACATCACATAAGTGACTCAGATTCCTCTTCTACAAAACACCTCCTCTGCAGGGTGCTCACAGACTGTACTTGGTGCTGGTCTCTGCAGAGGGACTCCTGTGTGACAGGTCCCACACAAAGGTGAAACACTCTTGCTTGGACAGTAAGGCACAGGCTAAAGAATGGCAAGCTTAGGCTCCCCAAAGTTAAAGAAAGCTGTCAAGTGGGAACAAAAAGGATTTTCAACACTTTCCCCACCATTCTCCTGTTCGAATGGCAAAAACTCCCTGTTCTAATGGCAAAAACTGCTTTAGTTCAACCTCAGGACTGGCTTGGGAGTTGTCCTCACTGGGTGGGCTCTGCTCCTACAGTAAAGAAATCCCCTGTGGGGTAAAAAAAATGGTAAGGCAGCACTGCCCATAGCCAATAAGATGGAAGAAACTAAACAAAGAAGAGCCCTTTGCTTTAATCCCTCTCACACTACCCTGGTATGCTCTTGGCAGTGCTGGAGGGTGCAACCCTCCACACTGAGAGGCGAAGTGGCAAAATAAAGACAAAGCTCCCATCCTCCTCCTGGTAAAGCACCACCTGCCCAGCCTCAACAGCACCTGGGCTGCCAGTTCCACCCACTCCTGCGTTTAGATCAGTCCTATAGATCATGAGTCATTCCTTGAATCCTTCAAACTGCTCTACTGTCCCTTGGCCACTAAAGGGCAGCAGGACACATTTGGTCCCCACTGTGTGGCCACTGCCCCAAGACCTCCCAGTTTCACCAGCAAGGTGTCACAGGAAACACCATTCTCTGTGTGTTCCCTCGGTGACCTGGAGGCTTCACCCTAGCAGGGAACAGAGCAGATAATATCACTGCAGAACAAGGCACAAAGCTCAACACCAGCACTGCAACCAGGAAAGCTCTCGGCTGTCCCCCACCCCAGTGGCCAGCCTGGTCTGCCTGGGACCTGTCAGGCACAGCAGTGGGAGGAAAAGAGAGAAAGGGCTGTAACCACTGGGAGCAAAATCAGGCTCCAAGCCCTAGATGGGCCTTACTTACCACGCTGTTGGCTGGTTTGCTGGCATGTGCCTCCATCTGCTGCCAGTACTTCTTAGACTCCTGCACAATATCTTCGTGGGTCATTCCTGGGAATAAAAAGGAGACAGAACTGAGCTACACCGCTTTGGCCAAGAGAAGAGAGGGAGGGGATTCAGGACTTCTTTGTTTGGGCCTAGTAACCCCTGAGTGGCTGACAGCTCCCAGCAGTCCCCCTGGTAATGTCAGGACTGGGTTGTGACAGGACCCACCACAGAACATGTCTAATCCCTTGCTAAGGAAGCTACTCTCTACACAAGCCAAACAAAAGGAGAAGAGTTCAGTCTCCTGGGTTTGTTCAGACGTGGCTTTCTGCTCAGGCAGTCTGCAAAGGACACAGACACTGCCTCCAAGCCAGTAATACTTCACTAGGGTCAAAAGCTTGATCAAGGCTGTCCCCCAACACCTTATCAACAGATTCTACCAAGGTCCTAAAGGCAATGCTTTGTTCCTGTTGATCTACTGTATATGGAGTTTTTGCCTCTAGCTTGGAAGATCACAGATACCCACTGAGGCATCTAGCATCTCCAAGACCCCAGAACCTATTACCTGCTAGGATTACCTGCCAAGACCTATCACCTATTACCTGCTGGGATTAATTAGCCTGTTACACCTTCAAGTTGAGGGGGCTCCCCATCAATCAATAGGTGAAGAGGAAAGTTGAAATTCAACACATATAGGCACCAAGCACAACCAAGGCAGCAAGGAAAGACCAACAGTGCAAAACCAACCAAGGAACAGCTGCTAGTAAGTAACCAGTGAGGAAAGATCTGCAAGGTCTCAGATATTAGAAATACAATATCAGACAACAAGAAGAAGGATTGGTCAGACCTTATCTAAGGAATTAGCTTCTGACCAGCTCAAGTGGTGAGGGAACAGCCTCTGTTAGCACCAGCCAGCTAGATGGGCGTTCAAGTTACTAAGTGCTCTGAAGACCCGAGATAGCTGCCAAAAGAAACTGAAGCAAGTATCTTGCACAGACAGCTGACTGCAACAAGGAGGGTTCTGAGAATGGCCTTGATGCAGCATCCCCAGGACACAGACATTGCAAATTTGATTGCTTTGCTGATGCCTACAGCTTTTATTACTGAAGTGAGGTGTTCCCCAGGAGCATTACATAAATACAACCACTGATCTGGGAGACAGTACATTCCAGAACTTAAGGGCCACCAAACACAAGTTTTCATCTCAGCTTAGGCTGTGTATAGCTTGGGTAAGTCACAGCATTCCTGTCCTCAGTTTTCCTGTCTGTGATTTTGGCCGTTCATGTCCATGTCAGGCAACACTACTGCCATGTGCACAGGGCTTGAACAGGATAAAAAGCATTCAGGGAACTTCACCATTCTTCAAGAACATTTGCTCAGGCCTTTAAAATGGCAGCTACTGCATAGCTGGTATTGCTCACAGATCAGAGCTGTTGGTGAATACTCTACCTCTTAACCATTAATCTCAGAAGAAATGGTGTAGAGTTAGAAAAACTGCAATGCCCTCTTCCATGTCCAAGTATTTCAGGGTTGGACACAAATGCTGATTTGTACTTTGGGGACAAAAACTCCAAAGCTGGGAAAACTGCATCAAATAGTTAACATGCTGCACTGGACCTGGCAGGAAAAGGGCCGAAGCAGCTCCCACCTTCTCCTTTCTGTACACCTGTGATTCTTGGGGTGCAGAACCAAAGGCAGAAGCATACACAGGTCTTGTCAGAAGACTGAATTTCAAATATATTTCTTGTGACTGCCTTCTTCCAGTTCCAGAAGTCTGAACTAACTCAACAATACAGTCTAGAAATGTGGTGGTTGGGAAAGAAAAACCCTCCCAAATGTGAAAGGATGGTTTCCAATTCAATCAGCTTTCCAAAGCATGAACTGTCACAAAGAAATGATCTGGGAACCCAGAGGCCCATGTGTGGATTACTTAAAATACTTCAGCATCTTTTGCAACATCATTAGTGAAAACAAAGAGTCTGCTATTACCACTGGTGGAAGAAGATAGCAAGAGATGTCTGTGAAAAGCCACAGTGAACAAGAAAATAGTCCTGCCTGTCCAATTTTCGGATCTTGGGAACCTTTACTCCACTAATACAATCCTTTATCCCATGAACAAAGCCAAAAGCTCTGTAAATGTTCAAATGGCTGTGAAGTCTTACAAATCTAAGCTGCCCTCTTCCTATTCTTGCTGAAAAAATAGTGCCCAAATGAAACTTTCTGCTCCAAAACTAAAGCATTCCCAGAGAATGGCAACAACTACCTTTCAGGTACATTTAAGAGAGGTAATAAACTACTACTCCAGGAAGGCAAACTCACAAGGAAAGCAGGCTCACATATACAGCCCTGCAGGAAAAAACCCCACAAGGTAACATCTCTCCTATTGCTGGAAAAGGTGGAAATAAGCACAAGGCTTAATGATCACCTCTGCAGCTTAACTCATGGCTTGTTCCATCTCCTCAGCTTCCCCTTTGAAATCATTTCTTCAGGTAAAGAAGGCAAGAAGAAAAAGATCAGTCTATTTCTTCTAAAGGATGGAGAGGAAGAAACACAGAGGGGAAGAAGAAGGGAGCAAAGAAACTTTTCAGATAACAAAACCAAACCAAAACAACAAAAATAAACCAACCATGGGATGGGGAAAAAAGCAAGGTGCTTGAGTATTAGAGTGCCCAGAGTACAATGAGCAGTATCACAAGCATGCAATGGGCAGCAGTGGTGGCCCATGACTCACAGGCAACATGCTATCTTAGAAACTCCAGAGCTGTAATTTTTTCATTTCTGAAGGCCACAAGTAAATGAGGGCAAACGAAAAGATTAAAGATGGCATTTGCCACAGTGTGCTACTTATTCATCACTGTCCCTCATGAGCTGAAGCCAAGGTCAAGGACTGCACTAAACATCAATTATGACATCAAAGAATGGTGAGAAGCATCCATAATGCGTTTCCTCGCTGAAGTACTCCCATTACCAGGCTGGGTGTTGCACTAAATGAGACTCCGTGGTGAAAAAGCATGTATGTAGCACTGTGGGTGGACAAGTATCTACACAGGCACCAGAAGAGCAGCCAGAGAAAACCTCCAATGTATCAGACAGAGACAAAGAGACAGGACTGAAAGTGCCAGATGTGACAGTGTCATCATATGCTTTCCCTGAGTATAATCTCTGTAAAACCCTCTCCTGAGGCATGTCATCAAAGGCTTTCTGGGAAACACCAAGTATCTTGCTGTTGGTGAATTTGTTTTGAGAAACTGGAGATGCACAGCCTTCTTTATACAACCAACTGCTTTGTCACCTGTGCATGCTGCTATTTTCACTGCAGCAGATGTTCACTCAGGGGTCCAGCTGCCATTTGCACAAGACCTCAGCACCAAACACCTCTTGGGATTCAGCTTTACCTAATTATGATTTTAGTTTATTGAGCTGGTCCCAAGGGAAAGGTTTTCTGGTCGGCAAATCATAATAGAACTGTTCCTGTCAATGGACAAGGGCCAAATCACCTCACAGAACACCGTGGTCCTCTTTTCTGTGTCCCTGAGGAGGCAGAGTAAGTAATATGCACAAGCGAGTGACACCTTCTCAGTACTTCCAAATCACCTTCTTCCCCTCTCAACTGGCTCTGGGTACACAGTGGAAGAAACTCAGGTACAAACAACACCAGCCAAGTCACACTCACCTGAATATTGCTGCAGCAGCCAAACCTTGAGCTCAATGAAACTGTGAGCAAAGTGGCAGCTGTCCTCACGCAGGCAGCCGTAACGCACCTCATGGCGGCACACGTCAAACTGGAAGTGCTCCTGGAACTGACGGATCTTGGAATATTTCAGGGAGGTGGAACGCACAATGTGGACCAGACACCTGCAGAAAAATATGAAGCACCAGAAGATCAAACCCTTCCCACCTCCTCCTTATATATGACATCCAGACGTTTGACTGGGCCAGCAAAGGACACAAGCAAATCGCCTCCAGGAGGGACAGATTCCTTCTGGGAAAAGCAAACCCCTGCCTTCCCACCCTATCAAGCCTGAGTAGTTATTTTCACCTTCAGCACATGGGTGATGGTCTGCTTAAGTTCAGAGATCAGACGTTTCAAAATATGCAGCAAAGATACCAGCTCCTCTGGTTCAGCATCTCCGAGGTCTCAGGTTGCCAGGAACCAGAAGGAATTGTATGACTGTGCATTTGACATGTTTGTTATACTTGTTTTCCTAAACCTTCACTACCAGACAGTCAGAGGCAGGATCCTGAGCTAGAGGATCCTTGTTTTGACCTTTTTGTAAAGGCCAAACTGAAAGGCAAATTAAGTCAATGGAAAACTTAACAGACTGACTCCAAAGGGCTTTGCTGATGCCTGAAATCCCTCAGCACCAGGAGCAAACATGCATGGTGAAGCCCATAGTGCTATTTATTATGATTTGAGCTGTCCTATGATTGGAACCCATAGGGAGGAAAGGAAGAAAGAGACCAGAGCCCTGGAATTAAACTGGCTGGACTTGTGAGAGATGGTTCCCATCAGGAGAAAAACTGTTCACTCACTTGTTGTCATGGAAACTGTGTTTTGCAGAAAGGTTGGAGCAGACAGATGGTGTGTCCTTGGTCCCTTTGCTGATAATCCGGGGTTTGCTGTCAAAGCAAATCTGAAAAGAGAAGAAGTAGCATACTGGGAAAATCTTAGAGAGCAGTGAACCAGAGCGACTTTGCTTGGAAGAGGAAGAAGAACCAGAGCCAGCCTATTCTAATGTTCAAAGCTAGAAAGAAGTGTGGTGAAAACTTTGTGGTAGGGCTTTAAAGTAAAGCAAGTAAGTCTCTGGAAAAGCTTCTGGACAACATTTTTTGGCTTATTCTCAACAGTATTTTCCATTGTGGTTGGAAAAATTTTGGTCAGAGCCGCATATGCTTTCCCTGTTAGACAACAGAACAAGAACAAGGGAGAAATAAAGAACAGCCACTTCATAGCAAAGAACATGTCCCTTTACATGTGCTGCCAACACGGGGAACTCTGTGCTGCAGAGCATTAAGATGATATGAGGCAATTCTCAACTGACCAACTCAGTAGCTCTGCACAGACGTCAAGTGGGAATTTCTTGCATTATGGAATTCTGATTTCTAAAGTAACTGGGGCTAAATTACAATTCAAAGCAACATCTCAAGACGGAGGAAGAGACAGGTGATCCCATGAGGCTGTAAGCACCTGATTCAGCTGCAGGGCTATGGAGGAAAACTACTCCTTTCTCCTACACAGCTGCATACAAATGCTCACCGTCCTTCTGGGAGCAGGGCACTGGCTGGGACATACAGAGTCATAGGTGGTGGCCCACTCCCGTGCCTTTAAGATTTCCTTCTTGAAGAATGTCCAACCTTCCTGGACTCCTTTTCCCTTCAGCACTCTGTCAACCAGGCTCCTAAATAGGCTAAAGTCTGCCCTTCAGAAGGTGAAATGGCAAGGTGGCAGTTCTGCTGATCCCTCTCCTTATTTCTCCAAGAACTGAAAATTCTATCATTGCATGATTGCTGTGCCCAAGACAGCTTCCAACCATCGTATCACCCACCAGTCCTTCTCTGTTCACAAACCACACGTCCAGTGGATGCCTTCCCTAGATGTCTCCCTCACCAGCTGTGTCAGGAGTTATCTTCCACACACTCCAGGAACCTCCTGGACTGTTTCCTCTCTGCTGCTATTACCAGCAGACACCTGGTAGTTTGAAGTCCCCCTCAAGAACAACATATACGAGACTCCTCCCATCTGCCTATGGAATATTTTGCCTGCCTCTTCACCCTGCTTGGGTGGTCTGTAACAGACTCCCACCCTGTTGGATTTCCCCCCAATTCCTACCCGTAGCCACTCCACCCTATCGTCATCGTCGTTAAACTCCACGCAGTCAAAACACTCCCTAACACACAGGGCTCCCCCACTGCCTCTCCTTCCTCACCTGTCCCTCCTGAAGAGTTTACAGCCATCCATTGCAGCACTCTGGTTGTGTGAACCATCCCACCGTATTTTTGTGGTGGCAACTATCAACATATCAGTGGTCCAGACACATACTGAAGAGATGATGGATGCCTGCCCCCTCCCACCAGTTCTGTACCTCACAGAGGAAGGTGAAGATGCCCTGATGTTCCTTGAGGAGCTTGGCAATTGTGAGGCTGCTCTGCTTGATCCCACCTAGCGGGTCAAAGAGGAGGTCACGGTTGAGGGTCCCCTTCCTCTCCTCCGTCCACACGTCGATCTCTTCCTGGTGGTACGCGAAGGTGCAGTTATCCCCGTACTTACAGTCCTGCTTGTTAAGCATATCTACAAAGCAACAAACAGCACACACCACCACACAGGTAGGGCGGCCCAGTCAGAAACTAAACTCTCTCTCTTCTCCTCCCACTGCCCACGCCTCACAAGGAACTGAAAGCAAGAAAACAGAGACCTACAAGAAAAAGGAAAAGACATCTCCTCCCAAATTCACCTATATCAAGACATTCGGCAAAGTTAATGCAAACTACTGAATGGTGACAATCTCCAACAATGCTGCTATGGGGAAAACTATCTCAAAACAGAGGCCAGCTTTAATTCAGTGCCTGGCCAGGGACAGACCATGACTTAACTAACCCCTTTTAAAGCCAATACAGATTAAGTTCTCCCATAGGCCCGGCAGTAAGGAGCCATGTTAGCTTGGCCCTTGCAATCTCCCCACCTCATTAGGTACTTTGTAATGACACTGCCTCAGGGAACCAGTCTGGTCACACTGTCTGCATGTACGGTGGGATGGACTGGAGCAAAGGAGCTGGCAGAGAATGCTTTTCCCTAGGCAGAAGCACAAGCCTGCCGTGGGGCACTTGGGTTGAGTGGGACTAATGTGAGGACATGTACAGGAGGCAGGTTCTCAGTAAAGCCCATGTCAGCAGAGCAGCTCTGAGCGCTCGACGGTGCGCAGCACCTCTCTGAGCCTTTGAAACTCTTCTGCTCCACCACTTTAGAAGCTGCTTACTCTCCATAACGTAGCAGCTCATTGCCCTTCTCTGTACTGAGCCATCCAGTCCATAGGCTACTAATGGGACAGGAGACCCTACAGCAGCAGGCAATATCAAACAGAATTTCTCTCCCAGTCTCCCCTGGCACAGCCCCTTCCCGGCGACCAACCGCCACAGATCACCTTTGCACAGATAATAGGATCCTATGAAGTTGGTTTTGGTTGGGCGAGGACGGATCCTCTTCCAGGTCTTGTCTTCTGAGTTCTTCAGCCTGCCCAGCAGGATGTCCCGCTTGCACTTGTGCTCCAAGCCTTCCCGATAGGTGTAATCGCCAGCCTTGGGCCCTGCCGGAGAGAATAACCCCATCAGCTTGGGGAAAGCAAATTCCTAGTCTGTGCCAGTGCTCTGGTGGCAGAGCAAGTGCATCACCTGTTTTGGGGTAGCAGATATGACAGGCTTGTTTGAAAACATGAGTTGACGCCAGGGGGTTCTTCACCAGCAGGGCCGTGTTGGGCATTACTGGTTCTGGCTGGGACAGCAGGTGCTCAGTGGCCTTGGGGACAGCTGGGTGGCTCACTCCACCAAGGCTGACCTGAGTGAAAACACATGTACCTCTCTGTTCAGCTCTGCAACCACATCGGCAAGAAACCTCTCTAACCCCCTGCCCCACTCCAGTCTCTCAAAACCTTTTCATTTCCTCTCTCATCAAAATGTTCACATCTGAAATGACATTTCCAGAAGAGGTGCATGCAACTAGTACAAAGAGAATGAACACTGTGCTATGTTCATTTCAAAGTCAGGTCTCTTTCCTGATGGTAAGAGACCTCAGTTTTCTATCAAGAGCCAAGCAGCGAAGAACTTTAGTAAACTGAAGCCAATGTTGGCTTGCTCTGCCCCATCCTTGAGCATTATGTGGCTGCCAGATACAGTGGGACACTGGCCTCCATGATCCCCTGCTGACCCTACAACCTTGGTCACACCACGTTTACCTTGGCAATATGCACTCATGGATAAAAATGTCTTGGATAAGAATGTATGTGTATATATATATATGTATATAATGTATGGATAAAAATGTGATGGAACAAATGTCTTCCTACTGACTCTGGGGGAATCTTTACCTGCCTTGCCACAACACGGGAGGCAACACTCACCGGGGCAGGGTAAGAAGAGGTCCCAAATTACCTACATCACCCAAGGGACCACTACTACCACCACTACTACCTTGGCTCCAGAGCACCCTGGGATGTCAGCACGGGGCAGTAGCTCACTCACCACTGGGGCTGGTTTTTGGCTGCCAGGTGGGTGTCGCAGTTCCTGAGAGCTAGTTTCTTCTAGGCAAAAGAAGGGAAAAAGAGGCCCACAAAACAAAAACAATCATTTCACTCTCAGAGGCAGTTCTACTCACAAAAGGACAAACAAAAGCTTATTAAATGAATTTGCTTTATTTCGTAATGTTTTAACACTTTCTTCCCAAAGCATCTGTCTAGACTTGGAAAAACTCCAGAAAAGGCCTTCTTGTCCCAGAAATCCTACTGAATTCAACTCTATGCAGGGGGCCACTGGCACTCCTAAAGTGGCAACCCAAAACTGAGGTGAATGCAAGTGTTCAAGTACTGACTGGCTAATCTCTGCTGTTCTCAAAATACTTTTGCTGCCAATATACTGCAAAACTGGGAACAAGTTACCAAGAAAAAGTCCCCTTCCCTCCTGAACAAGAGGGGACTTAATCTTTGCCCACCATCCACCACAGCTTTTCTCCTTGTGACATGAGAGTGCAGAGCCCCATTCAAGAAGACACCCACTGCCCCGAATCCAGAGATGGGAAAGACCTACCTTAGCCTCTACCATTCTGCCCAGCACAACAAGGTCCTGTATCATCTAGAACAGTTATCACCATTCTGCTCACTTTGTGCAAAATGTCAAAGAGTCATTGAGGAGGAGGATGGAGGAATCATGTTTAAGTCCAGCAAATTGTGCCAAGGGAGGTGTTCTGGACACCAAGCCAGTTTAAATCTCATCACTCATCATTATACACCTTTGTGTTCCTTTCTCCTCTTTAGATTTCACTCCATGCATGTACTGGTTATCTGGGATTACACACCTACAGCCTTCCTCATTACTTTTGAGCTAAACATGATCAGTTACTGTGTCCAAGACAATTCCCTGCCCTCTTCTGAATTTATATTCCTGTTCTGCCACACCAGCAGAGAAAGCTACAAGACGGATGTCCTCAGCATTGAAGGAAATAATTTTGGCATGCATTCCCACCTAAGGCAACACAAAACCTCATCACCCCGCACCTACCAATGGCAAAGGAATCCAAGGTATCCAGCGACCCCCTGCCTGTCCCAAAGGAGTCCAGGGCATCAAGCCGTGTATCTGTGTATGGAAGCAGATCCAGGGAATCCAGCGAATCTAAAGTGGAGCCGCCACTTCCTCCTGGTGGAGCCTCAAAGGCATCCAGGACAGAGGAGGAGGAGAGCTGCTTGGTGGGATCCATCACCAGGCCAAAGGAGGCAGGTGGCAGAGGAGTGGAGACAGGGATGCTGGCTGTCACAACTGGAGGCAGCAGCGGCGTTCCCCCCGGAAACACAGGAATCAGCTGGGGCATCTCTGTTGGCAGGTTGGTAGGAATGGTGCCCTGGACCAGAGACTTCAGGGGAGCAGGAAGGAGGATAAATGGCAAATTAGTATTGAGGAGCAAAGACGGAAAACAGATGTCCTGGGTTTGACTGGCATAGAGTTAATTTTCTTTTTAGTATCTGGTACAACACTGTGTTTTGGATTTAGCATGAGAATAATGCTGATAACACACTGATATTTTGGTTATTGCTAAGTTGTGTTTACTCTAAGTCAAGGACTTTCCAGTTTCCCATGCTCTGCCAGTGAGCAGGTGCACAAGAAGATGGGGGAGGGCGTGGCTGGGACAGCTGATCTGAAACAAGCCAAAGGAATATTTCATATCACAGAACATCATGCCCAGACTATAAAGTGGGGGAAGTTGGTCAGGGTCACTGACTGCTGCTCAGGGAAAGCTGGGCATTGGTCAGCAAGTGGTAAGCAATTGTATTGTGCATCACTTGTTTCTCTTGGGTTTTATTCCTCCTTCTCTCTCCTTTTCTAGTATTATTATTGTTGTTGTTAATATTGTATTTTATTTTGTTTCACTTATTAAACTGTTCTTATCATAGGCGCCAAGTTTGGGTTTTTTTCAGTTATCCTCCTCACTGGGGAAGGGGCAGGAAGAAAGTGAGTGAGCAGCTGTCTGGTGTTTAGTTGCTGACTGGCATCAAACCATGACAACAGAGAGCAAGAGGCTCTCAGTGAAGGGTTGTACTAGCTGGAGCAAAAGGATACCTGGCAGCTCAACCCACCTGCAGACTTCCCACAGACCTTCCAATTTTTCTGTACTCCAAACAGTCTGGACCAGGATCCCTGAGGAGGTGTTGGGATACCTGAGTTCAGCAGTCTGCAAGGCAGTGCCCTGTACTGGGCACTTAAACCAGCTCAGGTCAAGAAACAATGCAGCTGAGTACACACAGTGCCAAGGTCAGGGTAATGATCATGACTCATGGCACCTCTCATCAGGGCTTTTCCAACACGAAAATCAGTGTATTGCCTCCAGACCCAAGGTGGCTCACATAAGCAACACTGGCAACTAAAATCTAACGTAAGTATGAATACAGATTGTCTATGCAGCTCCCAGACCTGTTCAAAGAGCTGAGTGCAATCTGCACAAAATACAAGATTAGAGTATGCCCACTGTATAAAATACAACTATCATTCCTGCTTCACCACACTCATTTCTACTCTCAGACTTGCTTCAACTTCACGGACATGAGAGGCCAGGTGGAAGGAGATGTCAGGGGAGGCCTACTTTGGGTATCTTTTGAGAGGCAGCTCCCTGAAGTTGCACACAGCAAAGCAGGCTTGGAGGAGGACTCTACATACTCACAGTAGCAGAAATAAAGGAAAGAATGAATGAGTTTTGCCAGAGGAAGAGATAGGAGAATAGAATTACAGAAAGAGAGAGAGAGGCAGCATGCACATCCTCATGCTCCAAGGACCTATATGGAACAAAGAAGCAGGAGACCCATGCAGTGCCCACTCTTACTAGAGGGTATGGTGACCCTTCAGCAAGGGAATCCAGGAGAGAGTCTAGTTCTTCCCCAATGATGTCCCCATCTGTGAAGTCCTCCACGTTCTCAGGCACTGGCAAGGGTACACAGTCTGGAGATGGGAGCAAGCTGGCAGCAGGAAGAGAGGCGGGCAAGCCCTTTGCATCTGAGTCAGAGGGCAAAGGGGCCAGCCCCTCGTTCCCAGGGATGGAGGTGGCCACAGGAGCTGGGAGGCACTGCAGGTCCATAGAGCAGTCTGTGATGAGAGAAGAACAGAGCCAGTCACCAGGAGAGCCTCTTGCAGGAGGCCAATAGAGCACAACATGGCATAACCAATATTGTACAACTCCATCGAATCACAAAAAACAAGTATGTCAATTTTCTGAGAGGAGAGGCTCTAGTCTGAAGAGTACTTTCCCTTTCGTTTTTGTTCCCACTCTCCAATGGCTCACCAACAGCTGAAATACATTCTAAGGGCCAGTGCCCAGTCTGTCAGGATTTGGCAAGCATGTACAGCAACCAGGAACAACACAAAACCTGTGGCTGAGCAGTCACCAAATTCCAAATTTGCCAGGACTAAAGGCCAGGGGCACATAATCCAATTTCTTTATAACCCACCACCTGGTGTTTTCTTTAATGTTTGTCACTAATGCATTTGGCAGAGATCACTGCCCTCTCTTCTCCTTGGAGCTTTGATATCCCAGCTGAAAGCTTGCTTACTTGCACACCCTCTCTAAAAACCCAGGCATCCTAAATGGAAGAAGATAAAAAACACAAGGCCCTGTTGGGAGGAGAGTCAGAGATTGAGTGCTCAGATCACATTGTGCTAACAATGTGTCCCAAAAATCCCCATCAGACTCACTCAGCTGTCCTTACCCAAGTAAACTCCCTGCTCTCGAGACTTTCCTGATGTCCATATGTGGGAGGTTGCTACCCATTTTCCCCCTCAACATCTGCAAATCAGCAAATACGCCCTTGGGAACTCATGTGAGGTGGGGTTGAGGCAGGAAAGAGGCAGTGGTTTTCCCTAAGGTTTCTTCCCCTCTCCAGGACATTACTGAAGTAGTAAGATGCTCCCATCATGCAATATAAACCTCTGTTAAGTGAAGTTAAGGTTGCAAGCACATATTCTTCACAGAAGAGCATTTTATTCTCAAAAAAATCAAAGGTTAAAAAAGAAGTTCAAATGTTAGACATTTGGAAAATGCAGCATTACGTTTGCAGTTCTCAAACCAAGCACCCAAACTACCTTAATTTTGCCCCTGTGCAGACGTCCTGGAATAAAAGAAAAGAAATAAGACAAAGATGCTACCTTCTCCACCAATTCCTCCCACTGGCTGTGCTGTAGCTGCAACAGACTAAGGCTATAAAAGCAAGGCAAAGTTTGGAAGGAGAGACAATAGCTTTTATTAGAAAGACTGATAAGACTGGAAAAGAAACTAGACAAGCTTCAGAGACACAAAACTTGATCCAGCAAGAAATGCTGCATCCTGTCTGTACCAGGTCTGTTCACTCAGGCCGCATGAGGACTTGGCCATCCCTTTGCATCAGGGACCGGGCGAGTGAGCCCAGTTACTGTCTGTATGCTCCTCGTTCACTGGTTCAGGAATGTGCTGGTGCCTTCTTAGAGAGCTCAGCAAATTAGCAGCTCCAGCAAACCCCCAAATCCTGAACAAAACAACAGCAGAGATGACACACACAGGCATGTTCCCCTATTTCTAATCCCACCAGGAGCAGAGCAACCCCTGCAGCCTTTCCTCCAGTGTTTGTTGTGAGTGGCCCATGTGGATGGACCACAGCAAAGGTCACTGTGCAAGGCACTGGAGGCTGAGCGTGACAAACGACAGGGAAAGCAAGGGAAGTGGCAAGGAACAGATACAGTCCCTCTCCAAATCCTCAAGCATGCCATTGAAGGAAAGCACATGTTGTACCTTATGGGATCCAACATAGGATTTCAGTGTTGCAGCTGAATACATTTCCCACAGGAAGCAACTCAGAGGAAGGCCATGCATGTCCTTAGTTTTGCCCCATGAATCAGGCTCAGCTCCAACCCCATGCCCCCTTTGCAATGACTTCTCTCATCTCATCTCCCTTTGGTGCAGAACCCCCAGCCGCCAGGGAGCCAGCCATCCAGCTTCCCTCCTGGCTGGAAGCTTGGCCAGATTCCCTGCAGTACAAAGGGATGTCTTGTGCCTTCCCACTTTTCAGATGTTTAAATCTGGAGTACTGTCAAGATCCCTAGAGAGGCCAACAAGAAGTTCAGAACATGCCGGAAGGGATGGGGACACGTGCAGCAGGGAGCAAAAGGGTGCACAATGACAGGGCCCCAAAGGATCCAGCAGTTCAGACCTTCTCTGAGGAATGAATGAGGCCCTGCATTTTCCGCTGAGACTGGGAAGCAAAGAAAAGAGGCCCTCACACACCCTAAGAGGCCCCAAACCAGAAAAGCTGAACGCATAAGCAAAAGGAAGACAATAACATGGGATCCCCCACAGCTCAGTGCATGTGAAGGGTAAGGTGAAGAGCAGGGACCAACAGGTTCCACTGCTTGCAAGTGGAAGAGGGAACATGTCCACTCTCCTCTCCCTGACCACCCAGACCCTGTCATTCCTTCAGCCACTTCCTCCCCCTCTACTCTGTTCAATCTTTTTTCCATTCTCTCCTTTCCCATTCCTGCTTTCCTCAGGACACCCCATCTGCTGACCTCACTGACCAGCTGTGACACCCACATCTCATGTACTCTCCTTACAGAATGCTCATGCATCCTCTGCATTCCCCTAACGTTTGCTCCATCTTAAAAGAAGAAAACAGCTTTCTTTGATGAGAAGCTCACAGGCACACCCACACCTGCTGATTTCTGTCCCTGCCATCACTCTCAGCCCCACATATTATTCTAAGCTCAATGAGGGTCTTGTCCATACACTCCCCTGAACCAAGTCTCCCATACCAAACCCCCCCCAGCTGGTAGCTTCTCAGGCCATATACCTGCCTGTCCCCGAGGGGCAAATACAGAGCTTTTAAAAGCAGTTTCTAGCTCCACTTTGCAAAACAGCAGTGGTTCCCTAGCGCATTAGCTGGCCAATGGCCATGCTGAGCCAGACCTGAGCCATGTCTCTGCAGGACTGGCCTGAGTTAATCAGATGACTTCAAGCAAAACATGCAAGGAAAGGGCTTCAAGAGTTTGCATCTTAAAACAAGACAACAACAAAAAAAACCCTTGCTAAAAAAACCTTGTATCTGAAACTCTCAGGGTACCCAGCACCCACAGCCGTCCTGGTGGCACACCACTCTAAGGGCAATGGGATAACACATAATTCCAGTGCTTTTGCAAAGATTTCCTAGCAGTAAAGGCTCTGTCTGCCTAATCTGCAGCAAAGGTGGCATGCTGCTCTTACACCAAATCCAGATTAGATAAAGAGCTTACTGGATGCAGTCATTCGTTACTCTGTAGTAGGAATCCAGTTAATTTTAGCACAGCAAGATAATGTGAAAAACTCTCCTTAATTTACACACTGGGTCTCGTGATCTCATGCAGCAATCAGATACTGAATTGGCATTCAACAGAGAACTAACATGTTTTCCAAAGCACCCTAATCATGAAATTAGTTCCTTTCTATGAAAAGAGCAATTGCTACTTGTGGTGGTAAGTACTCACACTTACCTTCATACCCAGAGCTATCTTACAAAGGAACAAAGGCTGATGTGCTCAGAGGCAGAAGTTCAGAGCTCCTGCACACAAGGTAGCAAGCCTTTCTACAGGGGCAGAATTAAGGTCACTTGTTTCCCAGCATGAGAAAAGCAACCCTGTTAGTCTTCCTTCTCCTCCTGGGTGCCTAACCCTGAACTCAGCTCACCCTGGGTCACTCACAACTCCTTTTGTTTTCAATTCCTCCACCTCAATGTCTTGGAGGACCATATGCACTCAGAGCACAAACAACCTTAACTTCACTTTATCTGGACTGTTTTGGCTTGGAGCAGAGTTTCAGAAGCTTTGCCAAGCACAGCTTTAAAAAAGCACAACTGGAGAGAGCTGTGTACCTCAGCAGACCCTTTTAATTCCCAGACGCATCTCTCACTGGGCCTGGACAAAAGGCTGTTTTTGCAAGAAAGACACTCCTGCTTTGCACCACTTTTTCCTTCTCCTAGTCACCAAAACTGGGAGTGTGCAGAAGAGACACAAATGCAGGTGATGAACCTCTCAAGGCTGCCAGTCTGGTCACATACACCATACTGAAGCCACAAAAGTCTGAGAAGAGAGATATCTTTACCTGTTTCGATGTCATCTATTGAGCCCAATCCATTGGAAGTAGTCTGCAAAGAGGATGTAAGAAAAGGAAGAGGAAAAATATTGTGAGAAATTAATCTTTAAATAGACATAAATGCATATGACCCTTTCTTTTCCTTTATGGCCTCTTTATGTGCTAGAACAGTAAAACCAACGAACTTTAGGAGGCCATTAATCCAAGGAACCTATTCACGTTTACCTTCATGTTTACCTAGCCAACAAACCCTTTTGCTTCAAAGGAAAACCACACCTGCACAATATCCAGCCACATGAGCAATTCCATACATAGAATAGGGTATTTTATGTGTGGATGAGAACACTATGTCCCAAGTCCCAGGACACACCAACTGGTCAGCCCACTGCATGGGAGATCTGATTAGCCTGAACTTACACAACGTTACTTTTCTTAGCTCACATATTTTGCAATCTAACAACCACAAACTTCTACAGCAAATTCAAAACAGGAAAATGTTTCTGCCAAGACAACTGCTGACTTGGAGCTCAAGGCAAGGAATAAATTGAGTCCATATTTTACAGAAACATAAACAGAGGTAAGTATGTGTGCTTCTTGCTTAAGCTTAAAAAGGCACTCAACAGAATGAAGCATTTATCTTGTGATATTGCATCTACTACAATGGGTTTTCAACTATTTTCAATTCTTACAAAAGGAAAAGATTTTCAAATTAAAAACTAGGTACAACTATTAAAGAAAGCTGACTGGCCTTACTAGAAAGACATGATGCCAAATCACTGAACAGTGAGAGGTAATGTAGTTCTTTAGTATCCCATCTTGTTGTACAAAATTACAATGTTTACAGTTTTATTGTTTGTTTGCTTTAAGGAGCATTGTGAAGTACCAAACAGCCTGTAAAAACAGCAAGTGCTTGTTTGTTGGGAGGTTTTTTTGCCCAGTGCTAGAACAAGGAAACTAGCAATTTCTTATATTTTACCTTAGTATTTGTACACTGCCCTGCCCAGCTGGATCTCCCAGGACAATACAAACAATACATAAACTGTGTCTGTACCTTGCTCGGTACCTCACGGGATTTAATTTTGTATGTGTCTTCAGCAGTTGCACTTTCTGACTTTTACTTAGCATTGTTGTTAGATATGCAAAACTCGAAAACAAAAATTTATTCAAAATGCGAGAGAAAACAAACATTCACAATAACTAAGAAAAATAAGCATCTTTGGTGATCTAATTACTGACAAAAAAATTATGTCAGTAGAAATATTTTCAAAGAAATTAATTTCTAGGCAATATTCCTTAAAAGCAGAAAACACTAATTAAAACAGTTCAAACCTAAAAGACAGCTCTAAATTTGCATGTAAATAAAACCTTAAAACATTCTAGTAGCACAATCCATAAACAGTAACAACCACAGGATGCAAACTCTACCTGGTTTGATGAATTGATTGATGTGCCATTACTGAGTAGTGAGAATGTTTCCAATTCCTGCTGCAAGGAAGAGAGAGGTCTTAGAGCAGAATTCAGCCTATGGATAGGCTCATAAACTAGATAAAGCTGGGTTACAATACGGTTTCCTTCCAAGCACTGCCTAAAAATAAAAGCCACCCCAAAAGGTTACCCCATTGTGACACAAGGGTACATGTTTGTCAACATTGAAAAGGGACATATAATTGTTCTGTACACCTTAGAACATCCAACCCACAATCAGGAGGCAAAAAACTTCCTTGAGAAACAGAAGGGTTTGCTTTTCATTAGGAAGTTACTACTTTGGGAAGGCATTACAGTATTGGAGTGAAAGCTGAAACTCAACACAAGAGATCACAAAGTGTTAACAAAATACCAGTCACAAAATTTCAAATAATAAAAAGCATTCTGGAGTGTTTAATTTTTATATTTCTGCCATACACGTGGTTTAAGCCCATCTCAGCTGAGTAACATAACATAGCAGCAAAAAAGGTGGCAAGACCAACACAGTGAACAGCTACAAAAAGTAACTTATAGGAGGTCCCCATAAACTTCCCTTTCTTTGAGACAGAATAATTTGGGAGTGTTGAGAGCTGCTACAAGATCAAGGAGTTTGTTTAGGGTAGGCAAGTGACACATGAGGTTTGTTGGGGAGAGGATTAACATGCTACAGCCAGATTTACCCCAAAAGCTCTCTGCAAACTGGATGCCCACCAATCACTCCACCTCGTGCTACAAAGGTGGCCCTCTGGAGACTGAACACGCTGTTTGTCTAACACGCCGCCGCATGTGGGGCTGAGGCTGCAAACACAAATGTCGGCCTCTGCTACCAGCTCATGTTCTCTGCTCCTGAGAACAAAATCCGTGACCAAGGCAGCTTTATGGGAGAGCAGCTTTATGGCTAGCAGTGGCCTGACGCCCTCTAGCTCCATCCCAGGGTACACATTCAAACACCTACAGCACTTCCTTGCAGAGACAAGTTACGGATCCAGCCACTGGTGTCATTTAGCTTCTGACCAGGTGTGTACCCGTTGTTCTCCCAAAGCACAATCCTTTCCCCCACCACAAAGAAGTGTACGCCAAGAAATGGTGCATGAACCCTCCATGATCCACTGCACTACAAAACCAGCCATGCCTCCAATGCAGTAGATGATCCCATCCTTCTCATCCCATAACAGGGAGAGGACTGCAATGCAAAACCTGCTTTGGGATCAGATCACATGTCCCTCTCCTGAATAAAAAACAGGCATCTACTGCATCAGAAGTTTCTCCTGCAGCACCAGTCTGGCTCAGCTGGGGACTCAGAAAACATCCTGGCAGTAGACACAGAGCAGCAGTGGGGTTAGAAATGGATCAAGGCAAAGTGAGTCAGAGGGTCAGGACAAGGAGGGTTGCCAGCAGCCTGCTAAAGAGTTTGCAGGGTTGTGTACACATGCCTGTAACTGCAGAGCAGCACCTACCATTGGTGCCAAAGTAAATCTGCACAAGCAAAGGATAGCCTCTAAGACAAAAGAAGTCATACCTGAGGTCTTTTGTATGCTTTTCGAACTCTCAGACCCAGCTTCTGGGCAAGCTCCTGTCCCAGCTGTGTGACGCTCTCATCCTGGGGACGAAACCATTGACAGGACACTTTCAGTTTTGCCTTTGTGGCACACAGAATGAAATAAAGAGGAATGCAGTTATGCACACTGGGCTGCACCAAGAAGCCTCAACTTTAGACAGCAGCAGGTAGAAAATTTGCAGACCAGCCCCAGGAAAATCCAGGCAGACTTCAGCATTCTTGTCATTCAGTCCTGCCAAGGTGCTGCAGTTGTACCAGGAGTTTTGCCCTACACTCATTCAATGCTGCAGAAAATCAGAATCAAATATCTGCTTCCAACAAAGCACCCACTCTGTGAAAACAGGATTCAGAAGTCCTGCTGGCAAGTTGGCTGAAGGAGCTGCCAAGGCTGGCTGCTGATACAGCTTCCGCAAGGTCTCCATGCCTGGGAAGGAGATTGCATGTCTTCCCTCTCTGCCAGCTGCAGAGTTAATAATCAGTTTTGATATGCAGACAGGACCCACTAGCCTGTTTTGCTTGTTTGTTTTTAAAGCTGAAACCAAGTCTCAGTTTTCAACTTAGCTAGAAGGCATTTTGACTGTCTCCAGCTCCAGTTAAACTGCCTCAGCTTAGTCAAGCAGATCCTTCAGCTTTCCCAATTGTGTGGCATTTTACCATCCTCCCTGCCCAGCGTCCATGCCCACTCACACACCACCATGGGCTTCCTGCCCAGACTAACAACCTGCCACAGTCTTCTACACTTCTATATCACCAGCAACTGTTTCGTTCTGTTTTCCTCTCTCCCTGTTTGCAAAAATATCAGAGTACTTTAACAGTTTTTTCAAAGAAGAAAAAAAGTATCTGCCCAACCTACTGACATAGCCCTCCTTAATGTTCCAACATCTCCTCCCTCATCTCCACCCTTAAAGTCTGCCCTCTTCTCTCTACTTGCCATGCTGGTCTTTCCAATCTCCTTCCCCCTGCAGGTAGAGTCCTTTCCCTTTCAACAACTGAGAAGCCTCTGGTTCTTCCAGTCCACTATATCAGCAACTTTTCCCTTCAATTTGGAGCACCATCTTTTGATTGTACTCACTCCCCCACACCCTCAGCATTAGTCTTGTCACCATCTTCACTGAACTCAGTAAAAACAAAATCTAGCTTGTCCCTTTTCCCCTTCTAAAACACCCCATGCCATACAAAAAAAAAGTGCACCACAGAGGGGTATTAACTTCACCACACTGAGAACTTCTGCAAACTAGCAGCATTGAGTATCTGCACCCAGAAATAAGTTAACTCTGACAGACAGTAAGCCAAATGAGTGACAGATCCTTTATCACCAGAAGTTTTAAGACAGGCTCTGTTTTGACCACAACAAATTTCTCAGCAATTACAGCAATGCAAGATGGAAGTACCCACGTGCTCCTGAGGGTAATGGAAACAAGACTGAAATGATGGATAGCGTGACTTGCCTTTAATGCAGAGAAGGCTTATGATTTTTGTTAAGCAGGTAATAAGACAACGGGGTATATTAATTTACAAGGCTGAATTGTTTAGAATAGGAAATGCAGATCACTCAATATGGAGCTTTTTAGGCCAAACTTCCCTGACACAGAGAAGTTTGATAAAGTATCTTTAGACTATGACGATTGTAATGATAATAATGAGAGCTATGTAAACATAACTATATGGTTAAAATATAAACTAAATTCAGCAGTTGAACTGCAATGTAAAATATAGCCAGATATGGCTTTACACCACCACCTACATTAGATGCTTTTGTTAATCAAAAGGTTTGTTTATAAAACAGTTCCTTGGGACTCCCCAAACATGATAATTTTAATATGTTTTGGTCACCCTGTTCTGCCAAGTCAAAGAAAGTAGAATTTACAAGCTATACAAAAGGAATTACTAACTGCTAACAAGGCTTTCAAAGATTGCTTCTATAACACTAATAATAAAGGAAACCTAACTTCTCCTGCTGAGGTGAATGCATTTTTCTTGTAATAACATTACTGTGATGGATCAGAACCAAAATCAGCACAGTGCTCACTTTAATCCATGTAATCACAGTCTGGTTTCCTGATCCGTATCTGGCCTAAGAGGATGCTCAAAAGCACTGTCAGGAAAATATTTAGTTCCTAGTATAAGCAGATAGTCCCCTCTGCATGCAAAAATTTACACACCCGTGAACACAAAAATAGCTATGACATGTGATTGTCAAGGACACCTTTGTGTGTTCCTGAAGAAATAAAAAGCTTGATCACTTTGCCTTAGCAATCAGTAAGTGAAATGTGAGACACTTTTATCTAAAACAGGAAAACCATACATATTTTCCTTCTAGAGCTCCAGTTCCCATTTATCCCATGCTCCTCGTCACTTCCACTAGAGATATAAAAGCAGCCAGTTAAAACACTCTCATGGCTTTAATTCACCTTTTGTTAGGGCAGGGGTTTGCTCTTCACAAACAGACCAGGAACTTGCTGTCACTAACTGGTGTCCCTAGTTGGCACTGTCTGTAAGAGGTGACTTGGCCTGAAGAAACATGTGAGGACAAACATCTTTGAGTCAGACAGGCAGAATTTCTGGGCATAAGCATGTTCTTGGGAACAGCCAAGATTCCTTTTCCACTAACCTCTGCCCTCACACTAAGCATACTGAGGGGAGGAAGGTTGTGAGCCACAAAAACCAAGATGAGTTGTATGTCAAAAACTTACATGTGGGAGGGACAGCAAGCATCGGCTGTTGCACTCATACGCTTCTTTGTGTCTTCCAAGTTCATTTAAGGAGCGGGCTTTCCGGAACAGCGCTCGGATGTTCTCCTTGTCGAGACTTAAAGCCTTCTCGCTGTCTTCCAGCGCCTTCTCATACAACCCCTGCATGGAAGAGACCACCTGGAGTCAGCTGAGGCACAGCAGAATAACTCCTCCTTCTCTGTGAGTGCAAATGTTCTATCTCTCAGCAGAAAACAGGAATACAAGCGGCAGGTGGAAGTACATATGTTACCTCATGCACAGACCAGTGTGCAAACACACCTACATTAACAGAACATTTTGTTAAATCTTGCAAAACTCAAAACGCTTCAAAGTCAGTGACTGACAGAACTAAGGCTGCTTGAGCAACCTTATCTTGTTTCCCCCTCTACCCTGGGCATGCTACACTTGAAAGTCTTTAGTATGTGACTGCTTGCTAATTTTCAGGGGACTCAGTGTCATTACAAACAGGATGGGCCTGCTCTGGGGTTGTGCCATAAAGGAAAGCTGTTATGTGCCTTAGTAAAATGGAAGCACGCAGCCTTTTAGAGCCTGGGTATTTCAGAATCCTTTTCCATATGTATGCTGCAAGTTCCTTCAAGACTCAAAGCCTTCCTGCTGTCTTCCAGTGTCTCACAGGAGGAGGCAAGAGCCTCCAGAGCAATACTCAAACAGTATTCCAGAAAAATACTTGCTCAGTACCAGAAGACACTGGATGGTACTACCTCCTCACAATGTGGACCAGAACTGCATTGTCAGTACCTTAGGCCTGGCCCCCTCTCCTCACATCCTTCCTCTGGTCTCACAAGCCACAGTGCAATTGTGAGGAGATACCAGACTTTTCTGTGCGTTGTTGCCTCCTCCAGTTTGAACAGGGAGTGGACAAAACTAGCTGAAACACCTCTTGACATCTTTTCCAACTGCACAGCACTGCAACCATGATGTCCCCCCTGGCTCCTGGGGACAACTTGGGAAAGCACTCACCATGGCAAAGTAGCAGGCAGCTCGGTTGACATGTAGCTTGCAGAGGAGTTCCTTTGGGATGGTCACCTCATCAGAGGCTGCGTAATCCGCCACATTCAGCCCTTCTACGTACTGCACCAGGGAAAGCTTGAAATCCTTCTCTCGGAACAAATCATTGCCCTCTGCAAACAAGTTTCTCACCAGCTTCTGCAAAAAGGCCTGGGCAGCACAGGGAGAACAAACAGACTCAAGTGGATATTTAGAGACAGAAGAGACTTCCCAATTTCCCATTCCTTTCCATATTTTTTAGCAAACTTCCTGCCCACTAAGATACTCCTGCATCCCTACTCTCCTGTAAAACATCAGGTTTTTTGGTAGACAAGAATAATCTAGTCAAATTCCCATTCTTCTTGAACATCAAGTGTCTTCTCCTTTCCATGAAAGTTGTCATCATCAGAAACTTAAAACTAAGTCACAGGCAAATTGTGACAGACCATCCCATATTCTTCACTTTTGGCATGTAAACTAATGGCTGTGCAACAGAACAAATCTTGCTAACCAGAGGGCTCCCAGCATCAACAAACAAAATCTCCATTACCTCATAATCTTCTTGGCTTAGGGGTAATGTGGACCTGAAAAAAATAAACCAAAATACTCATGAAACAGGCATCCATGCAAACAAGGGCTTTTGTCTGATGAAGAGATCATTTTTCTGGCCCTGTGTTGGTGATCTCAGTAAGTTACTGAACATTTTATCACTGCAAAGGCAGCTGAGGCAGAGAACACAGTTAGAGAGCATTATGCTCAGTGACAGTCACAGTGGTGTCAAGTGATGGTCAAGTCTCAGAGGCACTTGAGACTAGAAGAGTCTTACTCTCATTTACTTTCTGTGCATACATGATCCTCTGTAATGTGCCTTCTGACAGCCACCTAAAAACCCCACTTTTAATAAAGTCTCATGAGAGGCTGCCATGAAGAATACAAGTGTATTTTATGTGCCTCTGGCTCTAATGAGAGGCACCAGAGTGGCACTCCAAGACCTCCTCAAATCCTTTGTGAGACCAGAGACATACAGAGATAAATGCAATCACTTTTCACTGCCTTAACTTAGCCACATACCTTTAGGCCTACCCCACAAAAGGAAGGAAGAAAACAATGCAGATTCAGGAGAACATTCAACTCCAAATCTTTTGGCCAGGGCTGCAATACAAACACTGGCAGTGCTTGTGTGGATAACAGCTACGCCACAACAGCACTGAGACTTAAGGGAAAGGTTCTGTTCTTCAAACTGGACCACCCAATTCATCCAGGCTTGGTCCACATGTATTTATTTTTTTTCTTCAAGAACAAATCAACAGGCTCTAGAGGAATCCCTAGCACCTTTCATAGCTTTTCTCACCTACAGTGCATACATAACCTTACTGATTACAGAATAAACACTTTTTAGATTTCATCTAATCACTCCTTAAAACTAAGTACAGGAAATGTCACGAATTTGTAAGAAACATTCATGCTGCTTACAAACTTGGACTCCCTCTTTCGCATCAAAACAAACCAACATATGGCACTGCTCCTGGTTCAGAGTGCAAGATACGCCCCAGATGCACAAACTACACCTCATATTTCTAAATTATTTTCTTCCCCATAATCTCGTGCATTTTTATAAGTGCTACCAGTATAAATCTCACAATTACCTCTCCAAAACTCGGTTATCAGCCCCATTTAGTCTCAGACTGGGATGAAAATATCATGGCCATGATACAAATATGTAACGTGGAAGATTCGGGGGAGTTTCCTACTGTAGAGGCACAGATTTCAGGCATAATAATTGCAGGACTCAAAGCAGAACTTAAAAAAAACCCAAACCAATCTGATTACAATCTTACTACTGCCTTATTCACCATGGAACCTGGACCTGAGTTTGAGGCCTCTGCTAACTCAAATGTTGGAGGGAAAAATACTACTGTATTTTATAAGGAAGTACTTGGATTTGTAACTACTACATAAGCAACGACTTCAAGCTCTACAAGGCCACGTGATATTCACAGAAGAGTGATCTGAGACATCTACCAGGCTGGCAACTGTAAAAGAGCCCAGGTCCTCTATTTTTCCTATAGGCACCATATGGGGTACCTAACAAGTTATAAACCTTGTTTCCTCACCTACAGAACTGAAACACTATCTCCCTTCCTAACAAAGGTGGGATAACCTTGTTGAGAGAGCACTTTGAGATCCTTATGCTGAAGATGATGTAGAAGGTCCAAGTACTATTAGCATTAGGCTGACTATAAAGATCATCCTGGAACTGCAGTGGAGGGCAAAACCAAAGGATATTAAAATGACAGAATTTCAGGTTTAGGGAGCTAACAGGACAAGAAACACCCTGAAAAATCACAGTGAAAATCCTCAGGACAGTATCTCTTTCCCATGCAGCAAACCCAAAGCAGTGAATAGGAAAAACTCAGTTCCTGCAATCCTCGACAGAAAGACAACTGCCTCCAAATCCACAGGGAACACTGAGGTTGTCCACTTACTGAATGAACTGAAGTCCTTTCTCTATTTCTTGTTTTCTCTTCTGCCTCTCCATTATAGTTGCTGTGGAGGAAGAGGAAAAAGAAACAACACAAAATGAGTCATTTTAGGTCTTGCTGGCAATTAAACAGCACAGTATTTTGTTTGTGCCTGAATTTACCACTAACAAAATGTTCCAGATCAGATTCCCTGAACAGCGAAGCCCATGATTTATCCACACTGCAGATACAGCACGGCAAGCAGCTCACTACCAAGTATCTGCTTTTTCTCACATGCCGCTGACAGGATACATGGGCAAAGAGGAATTACTTCAGTTTGAGCTCTCTGCTTAGGCTGCCAGTAAATAAACCAATGGGAACCAACTGTTATCAAGACTGCCTTCTAGGAAAGAGAAGAAACCCAACACCATCTTTGCCTGCACTGCCAGTCATTTCAGTAAGTTGTGCCGAGACCCTCCCATGATAAGCAACTCTGACCACTATTTATCTGGGACAGATTTAAACTGGTTTACTGCTCAGCATATGAAACAAGTTATCTACATAAGATATATGGAGGTACAGCACAAAGGGAGATGCAAAGGACGAAGATGGAATTACTTGCCATGGTCCACATAAAAGGACAGCACTGAATCTATGAAATGGGGATTTCATGCTGAAAATCAGCAGGCAAGAGCAGCACAGACTGGGGAGCACTTCTTTGGTGTGGGAACAGAGCCCTATCCTGCAGCATTTTAAACTAGGGTGGGCAGCACCTTAGGAAGGCTCAAGAGTTATCTGTACTTCATCCTCTGCAGTTTGGAAGCAAATTTTGGAATGGCTCCTCAGTGACTTTTCTCCAAGGTACACAAGTCTGTCACACAAGAAAAGAATAACGAAGGGGAGAAAGGATGGCACTTTGTGGCAAAACCGAGCTGCTGGTGACAGCAAATTTCACATCAACCATCTGTGACCACAAACGATGCTCAGCATTTGAGGAACAGGGACTTGGGGACAAAGGCAGCAAGTACAGAAACACAGAGATGAGATGGAGATGAAGACACTGTACCTTCCCATCCCAGGACTGCCTCTGAAAAGATACAAGAGAAACTAAAGTAGTTTCTCCACCTCTACACCACAACAACTTGGAGAGCATTATCATCCAGCTCCCTTTTACATTAAGACCATCCCAATGATTCTAAGATATCTTGCAGTATCAATGACAGACTCAGTCTGAACAGGGTGAAGGGGCCTTTAAGGTACATAAACATCAATCCTGACAACTCAGCAAGCCCTTATTGATTGTGCTCTGTGCCACGCAAAATGTAGAATTGATACCTGCCCTTTACCAAGAAGAAGAGTTGGGGGAAGGGGGAAAGACTGGAGTAAGACCAGAAAAAAGCGGCAGCAGAAGGAAACGAGCTTGAAAGTGACACTGCAGTTTGTAAGTCATCAGACATTAAATTTGGGAGCAATCTGGTTCAAGCAGCAGGTAGGAGATTTTAAGCAGCTAAACTTGGAACAGGATGGGCAGTGCAGCGGGAAAGGGAAAGCCAACAGACAAGGTGAGGGATGATCAGCATCTCTACAAAGGCTTTTAACAGAAGCAATGGAGAAGAGTCGATATACTTCAGTACAACACCAACAGAAGGCCTACACTGATTCATAAATAGCCTGGATAATGAGCAATCAGGAAGAAAGAAGGAAATTTAACAAGGAGATTGTGAGGTTAATATGATCACTAATGATACAGGCAGACAGGCTTGAGAGCTAGACAAGGAGAGAGAGGCAATTCATTCAATTTTTCTCCTTGTATGAAATTCTGCAAAGACAGAGGAAGTAAGAGAGAACAAGAGAAGCGGAGGAGGAGCAGTAAGGAACCATTTCCACAAAGACAGCAGCGAAAGACATGAAAGAGGACAGAGCCACCCCAAAGCACTGTAGGAGAACTGTGAGGGCCATCAGAGACAAGAGAGAGGAAGGAGTCTCCACAGGAAATTACAAGAGAGGAACTGTGGGGGAGAAGAGAAGGCAAGAGCCAAGTGGACCCTCCCAATGGCTCGTGGGGAGAGCACAGGGAGGAAGGAAGAATTTCTAGCTGTCTAGAATACACTAAAGGCTTGAAGTACTCCAAACAGCGTCACACTGGACCCCTACCTATGCCCCTCTGTCCATGGTCTAGGAGCTCCATTTCAGTTGAGGTCCAGGTCCTGCCTTGTCTGAGCTATGCTGTAGGTGAACTTGTCCTCAGTTCTATCTCTGGGACAAACCTTAGACCTCCACTGCAGGCAGCTTGTCTCCAGTCCTGTCTCTGGCACCATCTCCTACTGCTGGACTCACTGGGTGGACCTGAACCAGATTCACCACCTCATCTTCTTTGGGACTGTTGATGGACCACTGCTACTGATATCTAGTTCTGCCTGCACTCTTCAGGTGTGGTGGGACTGTAGCCTATGAGTGAGGGCACTGCTGGTGACTGTCATCACCTTCAGCTACTCACTTGTCCTCTCTGAAAGTGCAGCCCTGCTCTTGCTGCTCCCTGACATGAGTCATGCTGGAGGAAACAAAAGCCAGGGAAGTGAAGCAGCAGCCCACAGATCTGATAAAATGGAGATTATTGATGACTGTGGAGAGAGCAGTTGAACACTGGCTGGTCACCACAAAGTCAATGGAGCATTCCAAAAATGCCAGTGGCACACCTTTACAATTGTGTATATCCACAAAACAGATCACCACCTTGAAAAGCTTCTGATACACATGGCCTACTTCTGTTTCTGAGCTCAGCCTTTAAAACACTGCAAGGAGTGAAGAAGAGATCAGGACCTGTTCTCACAGCTACCCTGATTCTGCTGCTAAAACATCCTACACAGCAGGATGCGGGTCTGTGTTACAGCGAGAACTGATTACTGGTGCTTGCCCAGAGAGAAGGGCATTCAAACATAACTGATCCAAACCTGGAGTGCAGCCAAAGGACTACTGGGAATGGCTACAGAATGTCTCCTTTCTAGAGTTACCCAACTCTCACGCATCCCAAAGCTCCCCTTCTGTTTTTTCTCTCCTCACCACTACTGCCACTGCATCCAACATGAATATCTCCACCCTTGCTTTGTGTGGATGGCTGACCAGCCTACTGCATCTCTGTAAGTCCCACAATACACAGCTACAGTTCGATCCTTGCTACAAAATCCTCATAAAAGGCAACTTTCTGTGCCCTGCATGCTGTTTCTGCTCTGCAGTTCTACATCTTCCAGAGTGAATGTTCTTCAACCCAAAACCCTCCATTGCCTTTTGACATAAACCAAAGGCCTGATCTCCCCTCTAGACTGATGCTCCCTGGTACTGCCCCACATTCCTCCCTCCTGGCAAGTCAGTGACCAGCTTTCTATGCTAAAGGTCTGTCACACCTCCAGGCTTATGTCATGACTTTGCACATGAGACTCATCCCCTCATGGCAACACCTTCAAAGTGTACACCATGTGCTGCTCCCCAAAAACTTCTTGCACACCTCTCAGGAACAACTACCTTTTTTTCCCCTTCGATGTGACTCCACGCCAGCAATCTCCTTCACGCATGGCAGACCCTTCACCTGTCCTGCCTGCCCCAACCACTGCAGGAGGCTGCCATACAGACTCCTCTTTCTGCTCCTCACACCTCCTCCCCCACCTCACCAGCAAACTCAGTCACTTCTGTCTCCCCTCATCGTTCCAGCCTCTTCAGTGTTTCATTTAACAGTCAGGCCAAGCCATGCACTTGTTACACCAGCAAACCCAACACGCAGTGAGCCACCCACATGAGCAACATTTCTGCTGCACACTATACCACAGCTACTGCATAATTAATTTTAAGTGCAAAGCTTGTTTAGCTTTTGTTTTCTTGGTCTTTCAAATATTTTTAGAAACATAGTAGAAAACATTCTGTGAAGCACTGTGTCTAAGCATCCCTTTTCTTCCCCCCAACCAAATCTCTCTCTCCAGACCTGTTCACTCAAATCACCAGCAAAATTCAAATCCTGAGTATTTATATCTCCACTACAAAGCTCTTATCCTTTCAGTCCAGAGACATTTATCCTCTCTGGTCCAGCATCTAGAGAGAACTTTACTCACAGTTCGTCAATAAATTACAAACCATTTGCCAGACAGGAATAAAATACTACAGTCACGCAAAATGGTTTTCTTGCCTTCAGAAGGAAGTATGAGCCAGTGAAATGGGTGACTGAATCACAAACTGGGTAGATATCCTCTAGATGGGTAGATGGTAGAAACACGAGATGAACTGAAAGACTTGAATTTAACTTATCAAGGACACAGGTGTTATTCATAACCCTGCCAGAGTTGAATTTGGGCAAAGTTTTTCATACTGTATTTCTGAGATGGCAATGAGTTGACACTTGACCGACTTCCAGGTGTTGACTGTAACATTTCAGCGAGAAATAAGTACACTGAGATGCAAGTGGCAGGTTGTAGAGCTGAGACTGGAGCTCCCCAAGAAAAAGGCTCCAGGATACACTGGTCTGAAACATGGGAGTCTTTCACTGGCTGCAGTTTGGCCACCTCAGTGGTGCAGCAGAATTGATAACTGGGCATACGTCAAGCAAAGGACAAACTGCAGAGCCCACTACAAACTTGGACTCTTGCTCACTCCTGCAGCTGCTTTCTGCCATGCCCTACTCCCTGGGTTTGACTGCTTCTCACAGCCAACAGCTCTTAGATTCCCCACCACTATGTTGTGCCCACCAGGCCTGACTCCTCTGTCCCTCCCTGCACTGGCCACCCCAAGGTACTTCCACGGCCACCACCTCACATCCCAGCACCCCACTAGTGCCACTCCTGCTCTGTAGGACCACTGGGGTCATTGGGGTGCCACCAGCTGCACTCAGCAATATTCAATGCACCCAGTTAATGCAGAGCAAGGTAGGAACAACCAGCTCACCCCTCAGTGAAAATAAAAGCAGTGACTCTAATTTTCCCTGAGAGGGGGATGACGGTGGGGGCTCAACGACCCCATTTTCCACTTCCTTTAGCCCCCATAACCCGATTTTCCACTTCCTTCAGCCTTGTGTTCCACACATAACACCCTCATGAACCACAGGCCACCCTTCCTCCTGCCCCCACTGCAGCGCAGCCAAGGAGCAAGAAGACGGCTGTGGGGTGACACTGCCTATCCCTAAGCCACTTGCTCTTGGTTTCCTGCCCACCCAGCTCGCATTCCTCTGCCTCCTTTGAAAAACTAAATCCCGGGGCTGGCTCCCACACGGATGGCGCGGGAGCCCTCGCTCGCCTCCTCCCCCCACTGCCAGCACTAGGCCGCTGATCCCCGGCCTTGCGTAGAGGCCGCCGCTGAGAGAGGCG